>BOPN01005088.1:52500-65000 GCA_017312705.2 Penaeus japonicus | reverse complement strand
AAATGCAGCAAAGGAGGTAAGTTCCAGAGAGTGAACAATCCTCAAAATACTAGAACGTGGTATGACTTTCATAAATCTAGAACTCACAGTAACAGTCAATGTAGAGTGAAGAACCCTAAGAAGAGTAGTAATTCAGTAAACTCAGCAAATGACACAAGTGAAGAACAATGCTTTTCATGTAACACACTCATCAAGGTTTTCTGTTGAGGAGACCAACACTGAGTTGTATGATTGTAGAAAACAGAATGTAGCTAGCTTAAAAGAAGAAGGCTTCATAATGATTGTCATTGGCTGCACTTCACATATTGAGAAAACTGAACCAAAGTTTGTGAGATTTCAAGAGTCTTTTGATCCACAAAACCATTACATAGAGCTGGCAGACGGCCAAAGACAACAAGGAACAGTGCAAAGAGTTGGTGATGTGAAAGACTTCATACAGGATCGTGATGGCAACTCATGAAGTATTCTACTAAAAGATGCATTATACATACCAGGATTTAAACAAGATATCATGTCAGTTTGTTAGGCTATCAAGAGTGGACATACTGTTACTTTCTCACCTGAAGGCAGTACTCTAACTACCAAGGATGGCAGGATATTCGACATTGTGGAGAAAAACAAGTTGTTCTATCTACGTAGATGTAAGCCACACACTGGTTCTCAGATGGATAAGTTTAACAAAGTCCATGTAGGGGAAGCCAAGCACACACTAGAGGAGTGGCATAAAATCCTATGGCATTGCAATGTGGCTGATGTGCAAAAACTTGAATCAACTGTTGACGAAATGCATATAACTAGAAAAAATAAGTTCAACTGCACCACATGTACACTTGGTAACATGACACAGTATAGGAGTAGAGAGCCTGACAAAAAGGCCCAACAGCCATTAGATTTAGTTCACTGTGATGTAGTTGGCCCTGTTAACCCACCTGTATGAGGAGGCTTCAGATACAGCATCTCCTTTATTGATGACAACTCTGGAGCTCTTAGAATTTACCTAATTAAAAGTAAGAGTGATACAGTGACAGCTATGAAAAGATATCTTGCAGAAACAGCACCATATGGGAATATCAAACGCCTAAGATGTGACCACGGAACAGAGTTTACGAACAATGAGTTCAGAACACTCTTAACAGAGAACAAGATTAAACAAGAGTTCCATGCACCTTATTCACCACATCAGAATGGCACAGTTGAGAGATCACACAGGTCAATATTGGACATGGCTCGCTGTTTGCTGATTGAATCAAAATTACCTAAGGGTATGCAGAGTTATGCTGTGAAGACTGCCTGTTACATCAGGAATAGGTGCTATAACCCCAGGACTCAAAAGACCCCAGTAGAAATGCTTACTGGAAGACGGCCAAACATAAGCAAAATGAATGTCTTTGGAACAAGATGTTTTGTATATAAACAAGAGAGTAAGAAATTAGATCCAAGGAGTAAGGAGGGAGTATTTGTGTGCTATGATGATCAAAGTCCAGCCTACTTGATATACTTTCCAGATACTCAGACTATAAGAAAGGTAAGAATAGTCAAATTTGTGGATAAGACAGAATCCCCAAGTGCTGAGCAAAGTTTGAGTGACGACTACATTTTGATGGAGACGAAGCTCCAGCAAAAAACACTTCAAGCGGCCCAAGATGAGACGCCAGCTGACGCTGATGGAGACAGGAAGTGTCCAGCTAAAGACCAAGAAGGAATACCAGTGGATGAAGATACAGAAAGAAGATATCCATCCAGAGAAAGAAAGAAACCCTCGAGGTTAGATGACTATGTAACCGATGATCAAGACGACAGTATATCCAGTGTGACACATACTAGCTTTATACATCACTGCTATCGAATGTCACATGACCAAATACCAGTCACCTACCAAGAAGCTATAGCATCTCCAGACGGACATCAATGGAAGAAAGTCATGGATGAGGAGATTGCTTCACTACAGGACAATAGCACCTATGAACTCACTTCACTACCCAAGAATCGCACATCAGTGGGTGGAAGATGGGTTTATCAAGTGAAACCTGGACCTAACGGCAAAGAAAAATTCAAAGCAAGATATGTTGCCAAGGGATATTCACAGGTAAAGGATATCGACTATGAAGAGACTTTTGCGCCAACAGCAAGAATGTCTACACTCCGTACTTTACTGGATGTAGCTATACAAAAGAACTTGATAATACATCAAATGGACGTCAAGACTGATATTGATATTGATCATGAAATATATGTGGAACAACCTGAAGGTTACAAAGAAAAGGATAGTGATGGAAATGTCCTATATTGTAAGCTGAAGAATTCACTTTATGGTCTGAAACAAAGTGGAAGAATGTGGAACAATCTGATACATAAGATTTTCCTTTCAGAGGGATTTGAACAATCACAAACTGATCATTGTTTATATCTGAAACATGATGACTATGAAAGTACCATAGTTCTCATATGGGTAGATGATTTGATCATTGCCAGCAGTAACATGTCACTGATGAATAAGTTTAAACAATCTTTTTGTGAAAATTTCAGGATGACTGGTTTAGGGAAACTAAACTGGTTTCTAGGTATGTCATTTGTTACAGGCAAAGAGTACATTGAAGTGAATCAAACTAAATATTTGGAAAAGATTTTGGACAGATTTAGAATGTCAGATTGTCATGCAAGAAACACACCATGTGATCCAAGTATGATAACACTTCTACTGTAGAATCAGATGTATTGGCTAATGCAACTCTTTACAGAAAGATAGTTGGTAGCCTTATATATATTATGACAGGTACCAGACCAGACATATGTTATGTGGTTACCAAGCTTTCACAATATATGTCAAAATCAACAAAAGCCCATTTGAATACAGCTATCTTCTCCAGCACCCAACATTCAGAACCAAATGACGCAATTGGGAAAACTAATGAGTTCAGTAATCTCAGCTTTGTTCTTAATGTTATGCTTCGTTTTTTCCAGATGTTATTGAGAGCGACTGTGGCGTTTTTGGCAATAGCAATTCTTCGTTTTATTTCCGGTGAGTCATCATATGTGTTAGTGAAAACAACTCCAAGATAAGTGAACTCTTTCACATTTTCCACATTCACTCCATTGATTGTGACATGTTCATCATCGTTCATTGCTGGATGTCTTTCAATCTTCATGGTCTTGGTTTTCTTGGTGATAAGAAATAAGCCAGCCTCGTCACTTGCTTCCCTAACTTTATCTAGCAGTTGTTGTAATTTATTGTAATTAAAACTATATCGTCGGTATATCTTAAATTGGATATTTTGTATCCACCGACATCAACAGTTCCTTCAAAGTTTTCTAGAGCATTTTTCATAATTGTTTCAGAATATATATTAAAAAGGTGCGGCGACAGAATGTAACCTTGTCGTTCTCCTTGGTTGACTTCAAACCATTCTGTTAGTCCATAAGTGGTTCTTACAGTTGCTTGTTGTTGGTCATACATGGCTTTTATTAGTTGGATGATGTGTGTTGGAAAATTCATATCGTTCGTGTTTTTCCAGAGGATATCGTGATCAACAGTATCAAAGGCTTTCGAATAATCTATGAAGCACAGGTACAGGTCTTTCTGATGTTCTCTGTTTTTCTCTATGATCAATTTCAAATTGAGGATCTGATTTCTGGTACCTTTTCCAGGGCGAAAACCTGCTTGTTCATCTGCAATTTCTTCTTTTAACTTTAACTACATTCTTTCAGCAATATTTTCAACAAAATTTTGCTGCTGTGACATATTAATGCAAGTGTCCTGGTGTTGCTGCATTGGAGTGTGTCACCTTTTTTAGGGATGGGAGCAAAGACTGATTTTACCCAGTCTTCTGGCCATCTTCTTTCGTTCCAAATTTTCGTACAGAGTTTGTAGAAAACGTTTTCAACACTTTCATCAGCTTTCTTGATTAGTTCCGATGTTATTTTGTCTATTCCCGGGCTCTTGTTATTCTTTAATTCTTTTATGGCTTTTCTAACTTCGTCACGTAGGTGGTTCATCTTCGCTGTCATTGAGTCTAATTGGTATTATTGTTAGGTCTTCATTCTTTTTGTATAGATTGGAACAGTATTGCTTCCATCTATCTTTGACTTCTTTTCCATCACATAAAACCATACCATCTTCAGTTTTGATAGTGTCTATTTTAGGTTTAAATTTTCGTGTAATGTTTCGTACTCCTTGATAGAGTTCTTTAGTTGTCTTGTTGATATAACAATTTTCAATTCTCTCGCACTGTTCATTTAAATATTTTTCCTTGTCTCTTCTCAACAATCTGTGAATTTTTGCATTTTGGTTCTTGTAAATTACTTCTTCAACAGGATTATTGATACCTTTTGATTTGAGGCGTCTTCTTGTTTCAATTTCATTTATTGTTTCATCGGATATCCATGGGGAATTCGTTTTTTTTTTTTTTCTTCTTCTTCTTTTTGGCGATGGTCTCTTTAGCAGTGTTCAGCAAGATCTCCTTTCCTTCTTCCCACAACTCATTTGAAGTTTTACTATCGTCACACTGATTGAGTAATTCAAATTTGTTTGCCACTGCGATTCTGTAATTGTTGTCAAGGGTTTTGTAATTAAGCTTTAGAGGTGGTGTTGGACGCTCCATCTTTTTGAGTCTTATTTGAAAGTCAATCGTCAGTAGTTGGTGGTCACTGTTGCAGTCAGAACCGGGTTTTGTCCTGGCATTTTTTATACAACTTTCCCATTTTTGGTTCATTTACATTACATTGCCGTAGGGTGGCGCATATAAAAGAAAACGTTAATTTCGTGGGGTAACTAGATTAAACATGAGGTATACACAGTAGATATAAAATCATAAGCATTCTTATTCTATCATAATCTTTAATTATTCCAACACCCCCTCTTAATTGAAGATTGGTTATGATGTACGAGAGAATCTATCCCCTGATAAACTTAAAATCTTTCAACTTCTTCTGAGATACAGGTTTGGTAAATATATCAGCTGGATTCTCTCTGGTAGGTACAAAGAATAAGTTCACATTACCCAACTTCACTTCATCTCTAATGAAATGGTAACAGGTGTCAATATGTTTTTGGTAATTTATGTTTTTTTGGCTAGATTAATAGCACCTTGGTTAACTCCTAAATCTACTGACTTAACCTTAAATCCAAATAGATCGGACATTATTTGCTTTAAGAACTTTGCCTCCTGAATGGCAGAAGTAAGAGCCATATACTCGGCTTCACATGATGAAAATGCAACTGTCTGTTGTTTTTTGCTTTTCCATGATATTAATGGTCCAAACTTATGTAGTTGAAAACAATATCCCGTTATATTTTTCCTATCTTCAGATGATCCCCAATCTGAACCACAAAATCCCATTAGTTTCATTTGTTCATCTGACTTATCAAACCTTAGACCATAATCTAAAGTGCCCTTTAAGTACTTAAGAACATGTTTAGCTGCATTCAAATGGGCTTTTGTTGGTTTTGACATATATTGTGAAAGCTTGGTAACTACATAGCATATGTCTGGTCTGGTACCTGTCATAATATATATAAGGCAACCAACTATCTCTCTGTAAAGAGTTGCATTAGCCAATACATCTGATTCTACGGTAGAAGTGTTAACAATACTTAATTCACATAGTGTGTTTCTTACATGACAATTTTACATTCTAAGTCTGTCCAAAATCTTTTCCAAATATTTAGTTTCATTCACTTTAATGTAATCTTTGTGTTGAATTTTCCTTTACCGTTAGGTCCAGGTTTCAATTGATAAATCCATCTTCCATCCACTGCTGTGCGATTCTTGGGTATAGAAGTGTGTTCATAGGTGTTGTTCTGTAGTGAAGCAATCTCCTTATCCATGACTTTCTTCCAGGCCTTCTAGCGACGGATTCTCCGAGGAGGGACGACTAAGTGTTCCTAGGTGCTGATCTAGTAGGTGGCATCACACCCCTCTCTGGTCCTCCCCCCACGTGTCTGCCATGCATGACGCCCCTGTGTGCTGGGAGATGGGAGTCCTGGAGGTTGAGTGATGCTGTGTATGAGTACGCCCCTAGCAACACACCTCTTTGGTTCTTTATTCCAGCAAGACGGGTGGCCTGATCTCGGCTCGATTAGGTCAAACGGCTGGTCTCTCTTTTTTGAGCTAGGCTAGGGTCAAGCAGCCCCTGTCTTGCAGGCATTTGCATGTACTTGCGAGTGCCATCAATGCGAGGCGCGGGTTAGTATACCCTCCCTGTGGCTTCTGGGCATGGTCTCAGTGCACAGCCTCCCTTTATTGGACTCCGTGGTGGGTGGAGGTGTGGGAGGATGAATTTGAACTGCTTTCATATGGCATCTCTAACCAAAAAATCTCTGACTGACCCCCACGTAGACGAAACTGAAACGAAGATGATGAAGGCTGTCACCTTGGAGCTTTTCAAGGTCCTCGTTGACAAAACTAGAAAGATAGGCAAAACTCTGGCATCGGTTCAGAGAAAGACTACCCAAGAGCCTCGGGCTGGACCCTCCAAACCAGCCCCTGGCTCCAACAAGTCTCTGGCGTCGGTTCAGATGACGAGTCAAACCAAGAATGGAAACCAAGCAGGACCCTCCAACCCTACTGGCCCCTCTGCCAAAACTCCGGCATCGGTTCGGAGAACAGGCAACAAGCGTCCTCGGCCGGCTACAGACTCGGAGGGCGAGTCTGTAGCCCCGAGTCATTTCCCCCAAAGTCAGGGTTCCTCCTAGGCCTGCGGGATTCGACAATGCTTATCAGATGGTACGGGCTTTGGAAACCCAGAAACAGTGCCGTCTGATGGCATGATAATTGTCCCAAAGGACCAATCCACCCTCACCTTCCTCCAGGAGATTGACAAGCTCCTGGATGGGCGGAAGGTGAGCCTGGCGGCCCTGACTTCTGAAGAGGAAGTCCAAGATGGTGCTTCTTGATGTATGACCTTGAGGTCATCACCGCTCATCCCAAGGTGGCGGGAGCTTCCTGACTTTCTAAAGGGAAGCACTCAACTAGGCAAGTTCTGGCCACTATGAAGGGAGCCCCAGTTGCATCCTTGGACCTTGGCAATTAGGGCTCCTGCAGTCTCAGGACATACGTCCCAGACCCGCTCCACTGCTCCACTGGCCAGAAGTACGGACACCACCAGGCCACTTGCTCTGCAAAGCCGAAGTGTGGTGTCTGTAGTCAGGCACACAGCAAAGAGGTGTACCTCAAAGCACACAAAGATGACAAGCTGGACACCACTGCCAAGTGTCCCAACTGGAGCCTCGGATGTTCCGTAAGGAAGGAAGAGGCTCTTCGGCGGCAAGAGGTCTTTGCAAAACGACCAGACTTTGTTCCCGCCCCTCCAGGCACTTATGTCTGGGGGCAGAACAAAGGGGTAAGGGCTCCCCCCCTCCTAAGAGGAAGGAAGTACCGCCCAAAGCAAAACCACCACCTGACACCTCCAACACAAAGGAGTTTCCGGCTTTGGTGAGAGTTCCAGGATGGAAACAGACCTTGAAGGGTTCTGCATACACAGCAAAGTCTACCCCAAGAGCGGAGAGACAAACTCTGTTTACAGAGAATGACTTGACCTCCTGCTGACGGCAGTCGTCACAGCAGTTGCAACAGCATTGGGAAGGACCAGAGAGGAGACGGAGAAGGCAGTCAAGGTCACCATGACGGTAATGACCCAGACTGTCACTACCCTGAAGGAAAGGGATGTAAGGCCCAAGGCCTCTACACCCAATCCAACTCAGGGCGAGACTCCTCTCCCCACAAACCCCCAGGGCAAGACTTGTCTCCCCACCCAACCTGCGGCCAAGACCACATTGGCACAGCCTGCTCCCAAACCCCAAAGGGTGAGGAAGCCACAACCATCCAGAGTGAAGGTCAAGGCGACCAAGGGTTCTCCACCACCCAAGAGACCCAGCCCTTCTAATGGCTCGACCTGTCCTGACGACAGTGATGAGTCAAGTGAGGAAATCATGATTAGTGAGGAACTCACCAAGGAGTTGTCAGACTCCAAAATGTCTGACGTTACCCACACTGGGGCGTGGGACACTGAGACCGATTATTGGACTCAGATTAGTACAATGGCTCCTAATCTAAGTATACTGCATTGGAATATCAACAGCTTTTTCCAGAGGAACGCCCTTCTCCATGCAATCATGCGATCTCGGTACATTGACGTTGTCATGCTCCTGGAGACTCTATCAGGGGAATCTGTTCGCTTCTCGGGATATCATCCCTTTATGTTGCCCTGTATTGAAAGCACCAGAGATTTGATTACCCTTGTGAAGTCGACTATCCCCTGCTCTTTGATTGCCGATCCCATGCTGGGTGGAGGTGTCGAACTCCTTGCCATTGAGACCCATTTGGCCGGGGGTCCCCTCAAGCTGTACAATGTGTATAGCAGGCCAAAATGTAGGAGCTTAGATATTCGTTTAGTCCATGCTACTGCAGCACATGAGCCAATTCTCATATGAGGAGACTTCAATGCCCACCACCCCATCCTAGCTGCCACGCGGAGCCGTGATGCAGCAGGCTGCCACATAGCTGCAGTGCTTGAGTCATGCCCCGAGATTGCTCTTCTCAACAGCCAGGAGCCTACGCACATTGGAGCGGGGGTCCTTGACCTCACCTTTGTCACTGCGGCCCTGGTCAAAAGAATGTTAGTCTGAGGATAATACTGCCATGAGACCCAACACAATCCTCGATGGAAGGTAACCAGGTGCCTCAGAACAAGTGACTTCTCATTTAACGATAATGTGGACACACTTGAGGCCAGACTAGTTAATGCCATAGACGAGGCAGCCTCAGAGACCATCCCCAAATTCGTCTGTGGTCCAGGTGTTTCAAAGATGCCTGGTACTACAAGGATGAAATTATGTAGGTCAGCCACAGAATCAATATGTGCAGAAGACACTTCCGCAGACAGAGAACCCCTGAGAACCACGCTCTTTTGAGAGAGGCTCTCAGGGATGCTCAGGAAACTGCTAAGAGGGTAAAGCAGGAAAAGTGGCTGGAGTGGTGTGAGTCCTTTGGCCACCAAACCTCCCTTTCAGAGCTGTGGAACCGTATCAGACTGGCCACAAATCGCTCAGCCTCCAGAAAGACCCACCATGACCCGCGGTCTGAGGCGGAGAGACTGGCACTTGAGTTCTCTGCTAGAACATGTAGCGCCAGTCTACCAGCAGAGTTGAGGGCATGCCAAGAGGATCTGCTTCCAGGCAGGCATGCCTTCATCAGAGAAAAGGCGGTTGAGCCTGATGACGTAGACGCCATGTTCTCTCTGAGGGAATTACGGCGGACATATAAGACCCCTGGTTGTGATGGGATCTCCTACCCCATCATTTCCCACCTAGGACATGAAGGTGAGATCGCATTCTTGCATCTCATCAACAAGTCCTGGGAGACTTCCTCACTACCACAGTGCTGGAAGAGGGTTGACGTAGTTCCCATCCCTAAACCAAAGAAGCCACGTCGGTACTGTCCCATCTCTCTACTCAGCTGTCTGGGAAAAACAGCAGAGAAAATGGTACTGAACCGGCTCCAATGGAAGCTGGGACCTCCACATGAACACCTACATGGGTTCACAAGGGGTAAGAGCACTGCTCACAGCATGGCCACCTTACTGAGCACTGTCAGCAACACCAGATCTGTCATTGTTTTCCTGGACCTGGAGAAGGCTTTTGAACTGGCAAGCCCACTCGCCATTCAAGAGGTCCTGATCCGCAAGGGAATCAAGAGCAGACTGCTTGCCTGGATTGGTGACTATTTTCAGGACAGAACTGCCAGAGTGAAGTTCCAAGGTCACCTTTCCAGGCATTTGCCCCTGGGGAATGGCAATCCACAAGGGGGGGGGGGGGGGGGTCCTCAGCCTGGCTCTGTTTAACACCCTCATGTTAAGCATCCTCGACATTCCACTCCCAGTGGGGTGCAAGAACGTTTCATATGCAGATGATCTGGCAATTATCTTTACTGGGAGACAGAATGAGAACCTAGTCAGAAAGACCCAGCGTTGTCTGGACCTAATGTCTGAGGAATGCCGCAGAGTCAGGCTTAAGATCTCAGCAGCCAAATCGAAGGCAATGGCGCTGAAACATGATGTCCGCAACCAAAGACTGCGAGTCCAAGGGTTAGAGCTAGAGTGGGTTCACGTTCACGTATTCCAATACCTGGGGGTATGGGTTGACAAGAACCTCACCTTCCACTGGGAGATCCAATACCTCCTAGAACGGACTAAGGCAAGACTCTCTGTCATGAGAGCTCTGTCAGGGCGGCGCTTCGGGGCTGGGCACTGTGTACTAAGATCCTTCTATGTGCACGCTGTCCGCCCCATTGTGGACTATGCCTCCATTGCCCTGATTACAGTCTAGCCTGGACTCAGGATAAGGCTTGACATCATGCAAAACAAGGCTGCCAGGATCATCCTGGGTGCTCCTAGGTGGGCTATTGGCGTCAACCTCCTCTTGTAGGCCAATCTCTTCCGCCTAGCCACATGGATCGCTCAGATGGCGGCTCGGTTCCTTGCCAAAGTCTAACAGTCCCCACCGGACTCGCAGCTAAGTCAGAAAGTGCAGTGTCAGCTTGCACAGAACTATGAACTCTTTGCCAACAACACCTAGCCATCTCATACAGCCAGGGTGCTGATACACTTTGAGCTCAAGGAGACACTACTGGATAAGGGCATGGACCTCCCCCACCCTATGTCACAGCCCCACTGTGGGCAAGATCCTTGATAGAGTATTCTGTCATGAACCTGTCAAGGAGGAAGACTCAGTACTCTCCGTATCTTTTGAAGGATGAGGCGGAGAGGAATATTGCAGAAATCACTCTACCGGGTAGTAAAACCTACTTCACGGATGGTTCTGTGGACCCCATTACCCACACTGCAGGCGCCGGTTTTGCAGCAAGGGGCATAGCGAAAGCTATGCGGGTATCCGACAATGCCTCCTCGCTCCAGGCAAAGGCAGAGGCAGTCGCTATTATGGGAGCCCTAGCCCATGCAACCCAGACGGACGGGCATGTTGTCATACATACAGACTCTAGGGCCGCCATTGACAGTCTGCAACAAAGCACGCTCCTTGATAATGTTTATCTTCTGACCACGATTCTTACCATTCCTCAGAGAATCCTAGATCAGGGTAGACGCATTATCATCAACTGGATTCCAAGCCATGTTGGTATTAAAGGGAAGAAGGCAGGAAAAAACCCTCAAGTGATCTTGTGGTGCATCCTAGCTGGGAACTGCTAAGGCGTAAAACGATGGCTGCAGGACAGGTTGATGCCCTGCAGCAACATAGAGAGGAAGTGAGAACCTCCCCCTCTGCCAGATGAGTACCAGCTGAGTACCAGGAAAGTACTATCAGAGTCGCTGATACTCTCCCCCAAAATATCAAGGCATGCCGAAGTCAGCCTTCACTGACTGAGATTAGGCTACCCTTGTGCTTAGCAAATCATGCCCACCATTGGGCATGATGAGCGACGCTGTAGACATTGTGGCGCGCCGGACGCCAAGGCAGAGCACTATCTGATGGAGTATGAGCACACTCGCTTCGTCAGGCAGGGACCAGAGACGACATCCGCCGGGCTGGTTAGACAGCTATGCCAATCGCTTGCCCCCTGGCAACTGGAGCGCCTTCAGGCAATCTGACTGCCACGGTAAGCATTCAGTGATGATCAGATGAGTCAGCACTTATAGCTGGCAGAGGCTATATGCACGAGGCCCGTCTCGTGCATATAACCCCGGCAAAGGGACGTCCTCGTAAATCTCTCTGAACTGAACTGAAGATACAGATAGATAGATATGGATATAAATATGTATATATATATAGTAGAGGTGTCTCACAATTAGGTATTTCAGCAAAAGTATGGTAACTAGAGATCACTCACTCATGTTGTTTACATACATAGCATAGTTAAACAATTATAGAATTAGATAATACAAAGGAATGATTAACGAATGAAAAGAAAAAAGTAACATCTTAAAGAAAATTGAAACATGAGATAACTTTCCCTAAAGTCATTTAACTTGATGAAATGAAAGGAATTGAATTAAATTATTAAAAGAATACGTCGATCGCCGATAAGAATGTAATCACCTATGTAAATAACCATGAAAAAAAACTTGTTTAAATGTCTTGCATTTGTTAAAACACATAAGCACATGTATATGAGGGATATATGAAAATAGAATAAAAAGAAAGAATTTGCCCATCTGGATGTATTTATGGTGTTGCGGAGATATATCACGCAGAAACATTTTGAAGAGAAGTTTACAAATGACGGTGGGTGTGGAGAGTCATCTACTTTTCCGTTTATCTTGTTCTTACTTGCATATTGCCAGGACTTTTGTGTCTAACTCTTGATACTGGATTTACCTGGTTGCTCCTATGTCTTGACAAACTCTTGACGTTGTATAGGTTGCCTGTACTTAACTTCTGACGCTGCACCATGATAGGTAAGCTCGGATGAGGATGAGGGAGATCCCATGTGAGGTCGCGAGACTCATGACGCTTAGAGTAAAGAGGTTTACTTCTGAGGGTTTTCGATTCT
>BOPN01005088.1:17500-22500 GCA_017312705.2 Penaeus japonicus | reverse complement strand
GCTTTTGAAAGGTCTTAATATCACACAAATTATACTTACATTAGGATGGTATCAGGATTCTACTCGGTTGGCATGGTACGGATGATGTCTGAATCTCCTGGGTCCAAGATGGCAAGGGTACCAACGCGGAAGTACTTTCCACAAGCTGTTCCTAGTTCAATATTGTTACCAGCATAGTGGTGGACACCAGTCTTTGCCAACATGGAGTAATACTCCACCTCAGACTTCCTGCAAAATTATTTTGAATGTATAATTAAGACTTTATTCACTGCTGTTTGATTACAATTTGATGTGCTTACTGACAAAATTTCAAGAAATCCATCATGTCAAAGTTTGCTGTTGCCCTTTTCAAGAAATAATTTATGCAATGATTTTAACTGATCCTGGCCCAATTTAAGTGGTTAGATTAATTGACTGCCAGTTTATTTGCCAAAATCTTCAAAGGAAAAGAATCCAAATTGGTCTAAATCAGGGAGAGAGGAAGAATTTGCTAATTATAAGATATCAAATATTAATTGAAAAAGGTTTATTACTAAAGAAATTCCTCCCTGCTAATGCATAATAATGTTATTATGGAAACATCTGCTAAAGTAATAATGGATCAGTTTCAACATTACATTAGAAGGAACAATGTCTAAAATAAAAAAAATAAAAATAAAAAAGGAAATTCTAAAAATATTTGCTTTATTCTCATTTAAGCTATTGCTACTTACTGCAAGGACAACAGTCAATTGAAGAGCATACAAGAGACTCCATAAGCCTTCACAAAGAATGGTTATGCCTGCAAAAGTGCTTTGCAAGGCAACCACCGACACATTTCAACAAGAGCAATTCATGTAATTCCTTCAGTATCGAAGCTCAGATTTGCTACATGAACAAAGCTATGCTGGATGCCAGAGGTTATGAAAATACTTAAGACCGTTTTGATTTCATTCTGTGAAGGCCTACTTCGCAGTCTCACCTGAGAGCGGGTGTGTTGTTAGCAATGATAATCAGCTTTGCTTTTCCTAGACGTAGAGCATGGAGAGACTGCTTGAATCCAAGGACATATTTGCCTGACTTCATCACCAGAGCCAGGCGCGAGTTGATACTCTCCATAGCCTTTTTCTGAAATTAAAATTTAGAATTAATAAGTGAATATAAATTCTACAAAAAATTAGCCAAAAGTAATCATAAGAGTTGGTGCTATAAATACTCCTTATTTTCATTTCAACACAACCCCTCCCCTCTCACTGCTGCTAGTTCACATAAATAGGAGCCAAGTATCAAAAAATGACAAGGTGCAAAATACCAGCAAAATAGAATTTTCCATAATTAAATTTTTCAAGTATGTTAACATTCCTGTAGGCGAGCAGGAAGTATAAAAATCAAATATTATTGAAAAGTTTGTAATTCATAAGGAATAAACAATTCTGCATGATAAGAATGTGCTATGCATAAACTCCCATGATTGTTGTGGTTTTATCATCATTTGTAATAGCAATGTAATTATTTTTATGTAGTGCAAATTCTCATTTGCTGATTTGGTTCATCATATATTGTCACTTAATCCATTATGGCTATAACAGAATTAACTCCAGAGTTACAGGGTTCCAAAGTCAGTCTAAACCCACATTATATGATGGCTTTATGGACCTGACATTTATCAATTAAATTGATTGACATTCCATTTGGTATACCGTGTCTTGTGGCCATTATCAATTACTCTGGGTAAAATAATTGTCTGGTGTAGGTTAATAGTAAATTATCTAGTCTGTGTCACCTATGACATTGGAATGGATTGATTACATTTAATACTGCTTACAGTAGTTTAGTCAAAAAAATTGACCAAAATATATAAATCTTATTTTATGAGAATCCAGAGTGGGGTGTCCTCCAGTGATCACTACAACATCATGCTTGTCTATGCACTGGCAAGTGGCAAGACAAACTACAGATTAAAAATATTGAGATAAGATATACATCTTCAGTTAGGAAGAATCAAACCTGATAAAAATCCTGAATACCGCCGCATCACTCAACACTACAATTGTGGTACCGAGGAATTCCTCTCATTCTCTACTGCTAAGGATATATTAATCCATGATTTCCTCCCTCTTTCCCAATCTATACTCCACAACCTATGGTAGGAGGAGGTCAGTGCTGTAATGCCATTTGGCATGCAAGCTACAGAAATGTAAGTACACAATTTTTAAAGAAATATTTACATCATATTTTACAGTAAACAAACATGGTGCAACATTACTAAATATCACAATGACAGCAATGGATTACTTTGAACCTCTAATGATACTCTGTTGATATTACTGGCAATTCTACCTGCATACCTCTCCCAGTCTCAATAGTGGCTGATATAAGGTAGTTGACAAACTGCAAGATATTATATAAACTGCAATAACCTGTTAATACTGGGTGACAAAATATCATGTTGAGTGGTGGCAGAACCAGCCACTTGGGACAAGATATTTTGTCTTACTGTATCTTACTGGCCGGTGTGCCAGGTGATAGGGCTTGTAGCACTTGGCCACGGCCAAGCAGGTGAAAAGCCTGAGGCTAACATTTGAAATATCTAAGACAGGGGTTCCCAAACTTTTTGTTCCTCAGTACCCCTTAGGCTTTTTATAGGTTCCCATGTACCCCTAACACTAAAAATTAAGCTTAATAGTAAAAAAGGACATGAGCCGCCAGGCACTGACGCGTCGATAAACACGTCCTGTACCAGTCATTTCTAGATTGGTACAGGTAGTCCTACAGATCTACACTGCAGATCAAGCCATGTGAGGTTTATAATAGTAAAAACAAATGGTATTACCTTACACCCAAGAAATTTCAATAAAGGTGGTGCTAATCAACACAAAGAAAATGAGAAAAGTGCAATCTGAGTGCAGATTACAACACCATGTATTGTGCAAGTAATTGTTTCCTTCAGACCAAATGTACCCCCTGAAACGTGCAAATGTACCCCTGGGGGTACATGTACCCCAGTTTGGGAACCCCTGATCTAAGAGTTAGAAATTTGGAGCCAAAACAGCCCCATCGGCAACAGGTTAAGACAATACACACCTCTTAGGTGTACCATGTATTTGTTAACTGTTAAATAACAGGTTAAGACAATACACACCTCTTAGGTGTACCATGTATTTGTTAACTGTTAAATAAGATATTTTGCCGTGGCTATCCTCCTGGCCGGCACCAGGTGATTGGGTGTATGGCACTTGGCCGCGACCAGTGTGGGCAAGAATCCCGAGGCATTAGGACTGCATGTTTAAAATATCCTGGCATTTCAACCATTAACCCACTCACGCCGGGGCCGTTCCGGCTTTGCACGGTCACAATACCGGGATTTTCGATCGCATAAGCCTAACGCCTCGAGATTCTCGGATGCATAAGCCGCGAGCCTAGGCTGCCCACTCGCTCAACCCAAGCACCTGGCTTGCCCTCACATCTCATCCCGAGTGTCTGACGCAAAAACAACAAAACGTGTCATCACGTCAACCGGCTTCAATGGGTTAAGAGCCAAAATATCCCTGTTGTAAACAGTTTAACCCATTCACGACAAGGGTGTTTCGGCTCTAAATGGTCAGAATGCTGGGGTATTTGAACGCATACACCTAATGCCTCAGGATTCTCAGGTTCACCAGCCTTGACTAAATATCTCGTCACTGGCGTCTGACCCAAAAACTACTGAATGTGATAGCAAGTCAACCAGTGTGAATGGGTTAACCCGTTAACGATGGGTTAACCCATCACAATATAAACTTATAAATTTGTCAATTTCTAAAGGAAATAAATTTTTGGTAAATTTTCCAAATAATGCCACGTCGCTAAATGCCACAAAAATGGTATCGATGGATTCATCTACAGAACTAATTACATATCATAAGTATCATGATGTGCCCTGACTAGGAGGTCCACAGGGGGGTGTAGCCCTCTCCTGGCAAAGGCCGACTTCAAAACTAGGCAAAGTTATGTAGGTAATTGGGTCAAGATTTTGCACATGAAATATGCCCAGAATTCATATTTTACCCCACAATTTCCCTGATCTACTTCATGGCCTCCCCTACTATCAGGACCCAGATTGTGGGGTCCAGGGGTGGAAGCACGCATTGTTTCCACTATTAACCCATTCACGCCGGGGCAGTTCCGGCTTTGCGCGGTCGCAATACCGGGGTTCTCGAACGCATAAGCCTAACGCCTCGAGATTCTCGGGCGCACAAGCCGCAAGCCTCGGTTGCCCGCTCGCTCTACCCGAGCGCGCGGCTTCCCCTCATAGCGCGTCCAGGGCGTCTGACGCGAAAACCACAATACGTGCTATCACGTCAACCGGCGTGAATGGGTTAATAAACAGTGGAGGTTGAGAGGAATCTATCGATACCCCCTTCATGGTATTTAGCAACGGGCCATTATTCAGAAAATTTACGTTTTTTTCCCCCCTTGCATACCATTTACATAAAGGCAATATAATCTCAAAATATAAGATTACTCAATCTAGCTTAATACAATATTTGTTTAAACATTTACTGCCTCTCCCCAGACAATCAATTTGATTAGGTAATTTTAGATAAAGACGCAACCATCCGTAATGAAAAAACAATCGTTTCGGCATGATGTAGCTTTAATTATGCCATAACACCATAAAACCTTTTCAACAGTGAAAGGTTTCCGATGTAAATGAGTAGCGAAACTGTACAAAGCACATCGAAAATGACCAGAAAAATATTGTGTCGTGCCTAGAGGATTGGTTGCGTCTATCCAAATTTACCTTTTATTATTATGTAGTTACCTGACAATTTACTCATTCGCTTGTCATTCCAGGTGCACTACAGTAGTTTACAGTAGTTATATCTCTACATACACCAACAATATACTTGGGAATCTTGAATGCACTTATCAGGGGATTTTTTTTTGGGTATACATATACAAATATACAAACAAAAAGACCAAACTAACTTTACCTACTCTACAGGTTAGCCCTAGCCCTAAGGTTTCAATCCCTTGGA
>BOPN01005087.1:102500-106014 GCA_017312705.2 Penaeus japonicus | reverse complement strand
ATATATATATATAAGTGTGTGTGTGTTTACACATGTGAATCAAAGTTCATCTATACTTTATTTCTAACCTCATGGAACCATAGAAAGCAATACGCTCGAATCATATCTTAAATTCATAAAGAGCGCAGGCAGCAATGGAAATACTTCACTATGAATGGCTGACCCAAGCGAAGGGGCGAGAGACCCGTGATGCTGACACGAGCACTATCGGTCTCCGCCCGATGTCATTTGCTGACGAGATGGGACAGCGACACGATCAGGCGCTGACGGGGACGAGTGTGTTGGCTTCGAGAAAGTGCGTGTCCTGACGGCTCAGTAGCCTAGACATGGGCTATCATTGCTACTCAAATAATTCAGAGTCTTAAACCTAATAAATGTAACCAGGTTTTCCCCTTAGACGATTAGGTTTTAATAATCATATTTCTTCGCTGTTTTATGGTATGGAAGATTTTAGGTTAGATCTACCTCTTATTCAAAAGTATGGACGTTAATAACCGTATGAATAAAAAACATATTCTAAAAGCTAGTCTTGGCTTCCTTCTAAAAGAAAAACCTTTTTTCATTACGGAAATGTATATCGTGGTTATAAAATGCTCTTAAAGAATATGAATATTTCAAATAGAAAAAAAAAAAAAACACTGAAAAAACGTTCATCCCTTTTCACTCTTGGTATTTTTCCATCAACTATTTTGTTTCAGTTCATATAAAATCTTCCTTGTCCATCCTTTCCTAAAAAAACTACTTTTTACCAGGAAGAAATATTAAAAGAATTAAAAATAGATATATAAAGCATAAAGTAAAATCGTCAGTGCACGAAGTAACTAAATATAAAAAAGGGAAAGAAAAAAAAGACATCTCGAGCAATTAGAATAGTAATAAAACTTCAAGAAAACAAAAAAAAAAGAAAAAAAAAAAAAAAAAGAAAAAAAAAAAAAAAAAAAAAAAAAAAAATCCGACCAGGGACGCGGTGCGGATAGAGTAGAGTTGAATTACATTTTTGTTCAATCAAACTGCAAAATTTCACTTCAAGGTAAAGAATAGTATTGATTTCATGAAGAGATGATGAAGAAGAAGACATTTTGAGAATATATGCTCCATTATTTTTTTCCTGGAGTGAAGTAACACAAAGATAGGGAGCGGGGGGAGGGAAGGAGAGAGAGAGAGAGGGAGAGAGAGAGAGAGAGAGAGAGAGAGAGAGAGAGAAAGAAACATTGACGTTTTGAAATGATGATACTGCCCTAACCTTCCTCAGAAAACTAGCGCCGGCGAAAACCATGAATGATTGAGTAATCACATCAGCCAGAATGCTACTGTCTCACTTTTTCCTTTTGTCTGCTGAACCTCACTCTTTCTTGCCTAGATTTTCTTTATTTTGGTTTATCACTTCCTTTCCCCCTTTACTATTATGCCCTTTTTCCCAGGTTTAGTAGTTTCTTGTCTTCTAATTGCCTTGAATATAATTGATGTGTAATGGGCCTCCTCACACTCTCATGACACTTGTCCTCTCTGCCTCATCCTATGTATTTTCTTAATTACCTTTTCCTCTTTCCTTTTCTTTCCTTCCTCTTTCGTCTCTCCCACGCTCTAACTCTTTCCTTTCTCCTCTTTCTCTTTCTTCACTTCTTCTTTCTCATCTTATCTCTCCTTCCCTTCTAATTATCCAATTCCATGCGCTTCTCCTTACATCTCATCCGGTTTCTCACAATATTTTTTCTTTCTTTTGTTTCCTTCTTTTCCTCAATTTCCTTTTTTCCACCCTTTCCTCCCCTCCATTTCCCATCCCCTTCCCACCTCCTGTTTCTTCCTCCCCATCCCCTATCTTTCTTACTTATTGTTCACTCCCTTTCCTCCCATCCATTTCTCATCCCCTTCCCGACTCCTGTTTCCCCCCCCCCCATGTATCTCTTCTCTCCCCCTTCACTCTCATTTTGTCGTCTCCCTTTTATCATCAACCTTTTCTCCCCCCCCCCCCCTCGTTAGGGAAGGTGAGTCCTAGAAGCCAGCTTTCCCTTTTCTTGAGTCTTGTGTTCTCTGTAGAAGGGTTGAAGAAGCTACTGAGAGGACTTTAGTTACGTGAAAAGGGGATTATGTAAGTCATTAGTGCTGGAAAGGCCATTCTCCTTTTTAAACTGTGGTTGTGTGGAAGCAGCTCTGAGGGTGATGTAAGTGCATCAGGTGCACATGAGGCACTAGACTCTCATTCACTCATTCACTCACTCATACTTTTACTCTTATTCTTACTCTTATTCTTGCTCTTGCTCTTGCTCTGACTCTTACTTTTACTCTTACTTTTACTCTCACTTTTACTGTCACTCTCACTCTGTCTCTCTCTCTCTCTTTCTTTTTTTTCTCTCTGTACATCGTGCGAATTAGGGAAGGTTAAGCAGAATAAATCAATCATAAATTTTGAAATCCCTTTAAATTAAAGCAAAAAAAAAAAAAAAAAAAAAAAGTCATTTGTACATCTCTTAATGTTATAGGATTTTATTTATTTAGCTCGTGCAATATCACCGAAAAACAAGCAACATCCACAGGCAATATATCTATGTTAATTTGGTTGCTGTTAGATAATAATTCTGTAATATTGTGAAACCGAGGAAGGCTGGGATGTTTACATGGATCAATATTACGTAATTGTTAACATTATTTTGATAGAAGTTAGTTTTTGATCAATAGGTCATCTATCAGTTGGAAATTTTCGGGTTTGACGTTTTAATTCAAAGGTCTTGCTGATCACACGAGTCTGAATGAAGTGGAATATATATATATATATATATATATATATATATATATATATATATATATATATATATATATATATATATATATATTGCTATCATTACGTTACTGGTGGTGATGGAGGTGGTGATGATGATGATGATGTTGATAATGATAATGATAATGATAATGATGATGATGATGATGATGATGATGATGATGATGATGATGATGATGATGATGATGATGATGATGATGATGATGATGATGATGATGATGATGATAATGATGATGATGATAATGATGATGATGATGATGATAATGATGATGATAATGATGATGATAATGATAATGATAATGATAATGATGATGATGATGATGATGATGATGGTGATGGTAATGGCGATGATGATGATGATGATGGAAATGGTGATGATGTTGCCAATAATAATACAAAATAAACCTCATTTATCTTCAATTTCATCACCATCTACGACCGTGTCATAATTCTTCCCTATCTCCGAAGTCGAACGTCTAATGACAGCAATATTGCTTCCTCTTACCGTCATATTTCTCACGAGTTCACTCGAACTGATGTGTCAGTGTGCTCATCCGTGCAATCTTTCGCAATGACCTCTGCCATTACCCGGGGTCTTCTCTTCTCAACGTTGCAAATTGCCAATCATTTCTATTCTTGTTCTCTTTTCCTCTTCTAATCAGGCGAGGGAAATTGTGTAATAAGGACGAACGAAAAGAGGAAGAGAGCAAGGGACGCGAGGAATAAAGGAGGGAGCAG
>BOPN01005087.1:70000-75000 GCA_017312705.2 Penaeus japonicus | reverse complement strand
CAAAGGAGAACGATTATCTCCTGGTGAAATGCTTCATCCCTCGCCGAGCATGAAACAGAAAGTGTTCAAGCGCTTTCTGAATATGAGATACAGAGTGGGTGTGTAATAAAGCAGTAATAACAGTTATATGATGTAATACATATTGCTGTTAAGGGAAGCAGAAGAAAGCGGAAGAGAAGATATTAAAAAAAAGAAAAAAAAAGAAAAGATAAGGAAGAAGAGGACAAGGGCAAAGAAAAGAAGAAGAAAAAAGTAAAATTTGAGGTACGAGAGAGAAGAAAGAAGAAAAAAGAAAAAAGTAAATAAATATGAGGTGGAAGAGACGATGAGGAAGAATTATCAAAAGGTGAGACGATTCCCGTGTTGCAATAAGAGAGCGATGTTCCTTAGCGACCTCATAACGGTGAGACCCGGTTGCTTAAAGTTATTAAACAAATCACAAGGGAATCATTTCTTTCATCGACATAGAGCGCAAGGGAGGGGGGGATCGTCTTCCTCATAGTCATGTTCGTTTTCGGCTTCGTCTTCGTCACACACACACACACACACACACACACACACACACACATACACACACACATTCTCCCTCTCTCTCACACACACTCACACACACACACACACACACACACACACACACACACACACACATACACACACACATTCTCTCTCTCTCACACCCACACACTCACACACACACATTCTCCCTCTCTCTCTCTCTCACACACACACACCCACACACTCACACACACACAATCTCTCTCTCTCTCTCTCTCTCTCTCTCACACACACACACTCTTGTATATTACTTGTCTTTCAAGCTTCATGTGAAGGTCTACTAATAACTAGCAATAAAGCATAATTATGTAGGCTAATGACTAATGAGTCATTATTTTGTTTAAAGAAGGATTCAAATACAGGATGATATAACGGCAACATACCTGACTATTGACCTTTCTTCTCGTGAGGAAGCAAAACATTTTTTAGGAAGCAAAAACAATTTGCAGGAAGCAAAAACAATTTTCAGGAAGCAAAAAAAAATTTCAGGAAGCAAAAACATTTTTCAGAGAGCAAAAATATTTTTTAGGAAGCAAAAACAATTTGCAGGAAGCAAAAACATTTTTTAGGAAGCAAAAACAATTTTCAGGAAGCAAAAACATTTTTTAGGAAGCAAAAACAATTTTCAGGAAGCAAAAACAATTTTCAGGGAGCAAAAATATTTTTTAGGAAGCAAAAACAATTTTCAGGAAACAAAAACAATTTTCAGGAAACAAAAACAATTTTCAGGACGCAAAAACAATTTTCAGGAAGCAAAAACACTTTTCAGGAAACAAAAACAATTTTCAGGAAGCAAAAACAATTTTCAGGAAGCAAAAACACTTTTCAGGAAGCAAAAACAATTTTCAGGAAGCAAAAACAATTTTCAGGAAGCAAAAACACTTTTCAGGAAGCATAAACAATTTTCAGGAAGCAAAAACAATATTCAGGAAACAAAAACAATTTTTCAGGAAGCAAAAACATTTTTTTAGGAAGCAAAAATAATTTTCAGGAAGCAAACACAATTTTCAGGAAGCAAAAACAATTTTCAGGAAGCAAACACAATTTTCAGGAAGCAAAAACAATTTTCAGGAAGCAAAAACAATTTTCAGAGAGCAAAAATATTTTTTAGGAAGCAAAAACAATTTGCAGGAAGCAAAAACATTTTTTTAGGAAGCAAAAACAATTTTCAGGAAGCAAAAACATTTTTTAGGAAGCAAAAACAATTTTCAGGAAGCAAAAACAATTTTCAGGGAGCAAAAATATCTTTTAGGAAGCAAAAACAATTTTCAGGAAGCAAAAACATTTTTTAGGAAGCAAAAACAATTTTCAGGAAGCAAAAACAATTTTCAGGGAGCAAAAATATCTTTTACGAAGCAAAAACAATTTTCAGGAAGCAAAAACAATTTTCAGGAATCAAAAACATTTTTTAGGAAACAAAAACAATTTTCAGGAAGCAAAAACATTTTTTTAGGAAGCAAAAATAATTTTCAGGAAGCAAACACAATTTTCAGGAATCAAAAACAATTTTCAGGAAACAAAAACAATATTCAGGAAGCAAAAACAATTTTCAGGAAGCAAAAACATTTTTTTAGGAAGCAAAAACATTTTTTTAGGAAGCAAAAATAATTTTCAGGAAGCAAACACAATTTTCAGGAAGCAAAAACAATTTTCAGGAAGCAAAAACAATTTTCAGGAAGGAAACACAATTTTCAGGAAGCAAACACAATTTTCAGGAAGCAAAAACAATTTTCAGGAAGCAAAAACAATTTTCAGGAAGCAAAAACAATTTTCAGGAAGCAAAAACAATATTCAGGAAGCAAAAACAATTTTCAGGAAGCAAAAACAATTTTCAGGAAGCAAAAACAATTTCCAGGAAGCAAAAACAATTTTCAGGAAGCAAAAACAATTTTCACATTCCATAATCGAATCATTAAGGAAATGATTATCAAAGTATGGTATAACTATGAATATTCTTTTATGGTATTAATTCAGTCATATTTTGCAGTCGTTCCCGATGGTAACTTCAAAAGAAATCATAATGTATGTTTGCATTTTAGTAGACACATAATGTATGTAAGGACAGGTGTAATTAAGATTAAATAATGATTAAAGGGAAATTTGCCGCGGCCTCTGATATACAATTTCCTTTGTTATTTAATTTAAAGCATTTGTTATGTGTGACTCACATGACTATGGGAATTACGTTTTCGTGAAATCAATAGATGGGGCTAAGATAGTGAGATAAAGCTTACATATGTGATGAAACATCCTTACATCTTTATTATTCAATTTTGTTCTTAAAAGAGTTGATGTAGATGTCATGAAATAAGAATAATAACCGAGAAATAAGATTTAAATTTTTTCATTTATTGTTCGTTCTTGAAATATGTATTACGATACGAAACATATGAACTTATACATTTACACTAAATCATACGTCTCAAATCCCTCTTTTAGATAGCACGGTACAGTAACACGGTTTACATTCCCGTCTGCCAATGTCTCTCTCTACCTACCTATCTATATCTCGCTCTCTCTCTCTCTCTCTCGCTCTCTCAATCTCTCTCTCTCTCTCTCTTTCTCTCTCTGTCTCTCTCTCCCTCTCTCTCTCCTCTCGCTCTCTCTCTCTCTCTCTCTCTCTCTCTCTCTCTCTCTCTCTCTCTCTCTCTCTCTATTTATTAATATAACTCACCCGTGAAATTATAAGCAAAGGATTATATTAACAATTTGCCATTCCATAAGCTGTATTTGTCAGGTAATCCGAATCTATTAAAGGCATACATATTTAATATGAGCTCTCCCCGCCTTTCCCCGAAAAAAATACAGATATGTATTTCTGAGAGAAACTTACCCCTAAAAAGGCAGCACCCTCCCTCATAAAATAGTTTTCCTTTTTATACATAAATATATAGAGAGAAATATATAGAAAAATAGATATATAGAGAGATAGAGAGAGAGGAGGCAGAGAGAGAGAGAGAGAGAGAGAGAGAGAGAGAGAGAGAGAGAGAGAGAAAGAGATAAAGAGAGAAGTGGGAGGGAGAGAGAGAGAGAAAGAAAGATAGATAAACAGACAGACAGATAGACAGACAGACAGACAGACAGATAGATAGATAGATAGATAGATAGATAGATAGATAGAGAGAGAGAGAGAGAGAGAGAGAGAGAGAGAGAGAAAGGAAAAAAAGACTTCATCCGCTAAGACTTAAGCAGCCCTCAACGAGAAGCCTCTCGAAGAGCAGGTCTTTAGAGACCTTCTGTTACTCTAAGTCTTCCGCAGTTGTGAATTTGTGATCCCTACAAAGGTCGTCGATGGAGTGTCGTGACCTGTTAAATTCGGGAAATAAGAGGGAGGGAAAATAGAGAAATTCGGAGATGAGTGGAATTCCTCGATCAAGAGAGGGAATGAAAAGATGAAGAGAAAAGAAGACGAAATATTCTGGGAATGTGCCGAATGCGAGGGTCATAGTACATCAGAAGTACCCTCCCGTACTGGAGGCGAAGGGAGACGGACCGGCGTGAAGAAAAACTGTGAATGATGAGTATTTCCTTTGTGAAATAATTTTCACATTGTACAAAAATTAAACATAAAGGAAGAGGGAAGGATCTCGAGCATTTTCAAGCCAAGTAAATTTATAACACTTGTATTGTCTTGTTGAAGAGATGCGGGAATGCTTTCTACACACCTCTTTCATTTTCTTTGAGCAATAACAATGATGCAACTTTTTCCTCTCTTTCTTTGTTCCTTATATGTGTAAAGCAAGAGATAATGAAAAGAGAATGGCAAAGCAAGGCCTGTTACATATTGCTACTTTAGTTAAAAAGAATGGGAAATTGATATATTTAATTTTCGTTATAATTCCGGCTAGCGAATTGTTAATGAGCAGAGTGTATATTAATAGACAATGTCTGTATATAGAGAATGTGTGTGTGTGTGTGTGTCTGCGCATATATACTTACACACTTTTCTCTTTCTGTCTGACTTCTCTATTTTCCTCCCCACTCCCTCCACTTCTCTCTCTCTGTCTGTCTTCTATATTTTCCTCCCCATTCCCTCCACTTCTCTCTTTCTGTCTGTCTTCTATATTTTCCTCCCCACTCCCTCCACTTCTCTCCTCCTGTCTGTCTTCTATATTTTCCTCCCCCTCCCTCCTCTCCCTCTTAAAGCAGAGCTAAGAGCCTCTTCTTAGGAAGCAGTGTTGTCACATCCCTCACTTCGCACTCCGACTTCTCTTCCTCCATGTCAATGTCTTCTGGGAGTATTTTCCTCCCCATTCTCCCTCCACTTCTCTCACTCCTGTCTGTCTTCTCTATTTTCCTCCCGAAGAGAAGATCAAATGAAAGCAATTTCCTCCCGCATCCTTTCCACACGTCTAATTCAATTTCGAAATTTGATTTCTGTTCAATTTCAAGAGACCAAGGGAATGTGCTTTCCTAAAAAGCCCTCCCAACTTTTGTAGTAACTA
>BOPN01005087.1:42500-45000 GCA_017312705.2 Penaeus japonicus | reverse complement strand
GAATTATTTCTTGGTTATCTGTTGTCCATTATTTGCATAATCATTTACCCGAAAATGAAACCTAGCCATCTATTTCTTTTGTTTTTCTAAACATTTTACAAATTTTGTTATAAGTACTTTCACCTTAACCGTATGAATACCGTAGTATATTTTTGCAATAACAACATTAACTTGTCTCTCCAGGTCCCCCTAGAGTGCTTTTCCAAAGTTTAATTTCATGTACATCTTCGTTTCATAGTCACTCCATTGCATTTGAATCACTTAAGAATATACTCTGCTTTTTACAGAATATCATTCCCTATGTTTCTTCATCTCATATAAGGCTACATTAAGGCTCATTAGGTTCTCTGGCTCCTCTAAGACTTCCCAAAATAGTGTACATCCCACATTGCCTTTGTATCCAAGGGAAGAACATCAGTTGATGTAGTATGTAAGTCAATTTTTTTTTATTCATTTTTTATTGTGGTTATAATTGATTTTTTTTTTTTTTTGTATACGCGTTGCTGTTTTGTTTTGCACATAGAGGCCTTTAAGTGGAATGATGTGATTTTGGGATAAATACTGTTTATTTGGATCTATAAGAATAATATAGATAAAGCTGTTTTTTTCGCGTAAATTATTAAATATCTATTAGTAGATGTAGATATATACTTGTCGAAAAAAAATCCATTTGGTGAAGTCTCCCCTGTAAGATACTTTTTTTTCTAACTACCGTTACGAATGAAATACCTGCTGATAATCCAGGAATCCTTGATATGTTAGAGGTTGCCATAAACGCACTCGTTTCGTTTATTTACATCTTTTGAAAAGATCGATCACTCTATCTATTTACCAATTAGCCGAAAATTGAGTTTTTCATCAAGATGCAGTAGTGGTTACATTTAAAAAAAAAATTAAACCCCTTTGTAAAATAAAATTGGGGCGTGTTCATACTATATAATGTTGAGGTCATGCATGTAGTCTCTTTCTTTAGCTCTGATTTACTCTTCGAACAAAGAATGGGAAACAGCAAAGCGAAAATGAATAACGTTCAGGTTCTTGATTCTTGATTTGAATTTATAGATAAGCTTTTCTACTTCAAGCATTATCGCGTGGAAAGACAAAGAATGTTTTGGTACAGGAAGGCAATATGTAGAGAGATTCCCGCCTATATACCTTGCTGATTCTACCACCATGAGGATACCCCCGCATGTCCTTCTAAAAGCGAAGAAGATCGTTTCGTATTTGTGGATAAAAAAAAAATAAAAAAAAGTAATTGGAAGGATTGCATGTCTTTTGTCCAAATGATGGAATATAAGAGAGCTTCAAGAAATAGCAAATAAAGTGACTTTTGTGTTTATCTTTTGGAAAAGGATAGAGCGAGTATGATACGGAAAGACAACACTGGTTTTCAGAATACGAGATACGAGATAGCAGTTACATTTCAGATATCACGAAATTGATCTGATCCGAAATGTGAAATGAATTTTGTTATATCAGTGCAAATATCTCTTTATATTTTCTATTAACCTCTGCCTCACATTAACGTTATATCACAGTGCAAATATCACGTTTATAAACACTATAGTTAGGATGTTGATAATTGTGTTATCATTGTTATTATACCATTGTTGTGTTATGTAGTTATTTTTTCGTATTATGTTAGCTTTCGTGTTTATGGCAATACCTTGGTGAATTTAAAGATAAAAAAGATAAACAGTAAGAGATGCTATTAAAACACATTACTTTCAGCAAACTCATCCAAGGAATTAATTATGGTTATCAAATCTCCATGGCCCTTTGAGACACATCCTTTACCTAATTCACTTCTAAAGACGGAAAAGAATTTTGAAAAGGAGAGAGGCACAGATGGTAAATTGCTTTCTCAGAATACATCAAGCAAATCCCTTAGGGCTTCAAGATATTTTTTTGTCAGAGATCGACATAATTCACAGAGCTCTTAAAACAAAATGAAAATATGAATAAAAAAGGCTTATTGTTGAATTCCCTGTATTCTAAAACCCCTTCCCTCCTCCCCTTACCCTCTAGCATCTCTCTGCTCAGTTTTTAAAAATCTAATTCTTTGGTATCATTCTTTTAGATTTTCCAAATTAGGTGAAAAGAATGCGTAGATTTCTTTTTACATCCATGTATTTGTGTTCACTTGTTTGTTTTTCTTTCTTGTTCTGACCTTGTAGTTCTAATATGATTTATTCACTCCTAATCAATTTTCTCTTTCGAGTTTAAGCTGTGAGAACAATGATGAATATATTCGCAGAGATTTTATCTGAGGTTATTACTCATGGATACTTATATATGAATAAATAAATTGATATATTTTATTTTTAAAAGATATATCAGTTCCTAAGAATCCTTTGTGCCGCAGATCCCATTATACAGTTTGCCGCTTCCCCTTTGTCAATTTTCCTTACGTTAACCTTATCCCTTCATGAAAAAGATTCTTTCTTGCTGAAGGCTTCACGATAAAAGGCCTAGTTCACATTCTTAGAATTTTATGATC
>BOPN01005087.1:17500-20000 GCA_017312705.2 Penaeus japonicus | reverse complement strand
ATGCACGGAAGCAAAGTTGGAGTTGCTCTTGCAAGCGAGCAGATGATTGACAAGCATGAACATAACATAGGCTGGCAGAATATATCACAGTTTACTTCAAGTTTACTTCAGAGCGCAATGTATATCGTGTTGAAATAACTTCGCAAACAGTAAAAATTCTGTGAAGAAAGGCTATATAGATTCGCATGTATATAGCAAAGAAGGTTCTAGATAGATAGATAGATGAATAAATAAATTCTTAGAGAACAGAATGTTGATAGGTCAGGATATATGATTATTTTAACTATATTTGTCTCTCTCTCTCTCCTTCACTCTTTTTCTTTCTCTCTCCCTCTCCCTCTCCGTCTCCCTCTCCCTCTCTTATTTTGTTTAATTCTGTAAGATAATATTTCTAGTCATTTCTTTACTGTTATTTAAGCTGGTAAATATCCATTAGAAATGATACGAAGTTTTTATTTTATTTTATTGTTTTACTATTTATCATTAATATTTTCATTATTATCATTATGATCATTATTATTACTGATATTACTTTTATCATTTTTATCATCATTATGGTAATCAGTATAGCTATTATCATTATTACTTTTGTTATTATTGTTATCACAATAATTATTATCATTATTATCATTTTCATTTTATCATCATTGATATTTCTTGTTATGTAATTTTTATTTTCATTGTCATTATCATTATCATCATTATCGATATCATTATTATTACTTGTATTGATAGTAATAATAATATTACTATTATCATGATTATATATCAAATACATAATAGTATGTTAGATCTCTCTCACTCTTTCTCTCTCTCTCTCACACACTCTTTTTTTCTCTCTCTCTCTACCTCTCTCTCTCTCTTTCTCACTCTCTCTTTCTCACTCTTACTCTCTCTCTCTCTCTCTTTCTCTCTCTCACACTCCCCCCCTCTCCCTCCCCTCTTTCTCTATCTCCTTCCCTCCTCCCATCTCACTCGCTCGCTCATACACCCTCCCCCCCCCCCCCCTCCTTCCGCTGTCATTCTATTTCCTCGCTTTATTTTCTTCTCTTGACTCGCTCCGCGCATAAATCTTCTCTTCCAGACCCTAGCATTCCTACTCTTTGTTCTGCTGATAGCATTTTGATCGCGAAGGAAGAGCTATACAATACTCGTGTCCCTGTTTCTTCATTTGTCTGTTTACGACTGATGTTTTTCTCACTTCCGTCAATGTCCTTTATCGGTTTTGTTACACCTTATTTCATGTTAGTTTTTTTTTCTCTTTTTTTCTTCTTCTTCTTCTTCTCTATCTCTCTTTTATATTGTTTCTTCTCTCTTTTCTATTCTTTTATAACTAGTTTATTATATATGTCTTTTTTTTCATCCATACCCTTTCTGTCCTTATTTTTATAAATGGTTTATTTTTCCAAAACCAAAGTAGATTTGGTTGTGTTGGTCCGTCGCAGTAGAGCATTCTTTTCTCTGCCTCAAAACCTATGATATGAAAAGAACGCGGCAGTCTACATACTGCCGCCACCCCACTTTAGGTACACTGAAACTGAAAGTCAATCAACATCGAGCTTAAAGCAGAAAGGCAATATCAACAGCATGACAATACCTTCAGTATTCCAATTAAAGTTGAACGAAACATAATTATATTTATTTGTGGCCAAAAAAAATTGTGGGATGAATGATTCCGACATCTATATTCCATACTCCATAGTGGGGTGGCGGCAGTATGTAGACTGCCGCGTTCTTTTCATATCATAGGTTTTGAGGCAGAGAAAAGAACGCTTTACTGCCACGGACCAACACAACCAAATCTACTTTGGTTTTGGAAAAAATATCAGTCTTTTTCAGTGTTCAGAGATCTAATAGGTTTAATTGACCAATTATCTAATTGAGGGAATAATAATGAATGGTCTCATGTGGCACCTACTACACTCAATCAATGTCAACAAGACAGATATCGTTGGATTTACGACGCTATCTTATGTGTGAGCCGAGATACGAGCGTTAATTGGTTTAATTGGCCAATTATTCAATTAATGAAATTGATGAAATGTTTCATCCAATAGCCAACGCAGCGATATGAAAAGCACTAAGAATTAATTTTGAGTTGAAACTGTTTTTTTTTCAGACATTAAACGTCAAATACAAGTGGTGTTGTGTGTGCAAAAATCGGCTTACCGCGTGTTACTAATGACGTCACAAATACGTCATCAAAATAAGGATACTACCTCAAAACCAGTTATTAGCAAATTCGAGACTACAACCGACATCATATCGAAAGATGAAGGCCTGGGACATCCCCGTTCTCTCACATTAAGGTTTACCGTTTTAATGTTTTTTCGCGACTTTTTCGCGTCAAAATGGTTTAAAAAGTCGCGAATATCTCAACAATGCATGGAAGCCCGGAACGTTTTGACGGCATTTTCAGAAAGTACATTAAATTTCATTTCTATGCTAGCATGATCATTTTTTCCTATCTCGAAAGTTTCATATAAAAAAATTGAGTTGA
>BOPN01005087.1:7500-12500 GCA_017312705.2 Penaeus japonicus | reverse complement strand
TTATATCAATTATGCATACCCGGATGATATACATACATAAACTCCTACTTGCATCCCTGTCAATCGAAATAGCATTTTTTACTCTAGCAAACTCACATCTTCTTTCCTATATTCGTATAAACTAGCCATAACTCCCTTCACATATATGAACAATATGATAATATAACTTTCTTTTTTCTACGTAACTCCTAGTACCTTTGACAAGAATATGGATAAGAATAAGGACAAAAGCATGATCAAATATGCTTCGTTTCTCAAATACGATTCTTATTTGATGTATGTCTTGTTATTTCTTGAAGGAAAGACGGAAGAAAATGTAATACAACACACGTATTAAAAGATGGCGTATGCTCCCCGTAGGCTTTTTAGGCTGGCTGTGTAATATCCTAGTGGTCTGTGATGTTTTGATTGAATTCTGACCTAACTGACTTTTCTGGATTATGCTTTATCTATTGTTGTTTCCTTTTTCATGTTGGTTCTTATTCCATTTTCATTTTTCTTTATTTCTTAAAAAAATCACTAATCAGTTTTCACTTTTTTTCTTAATTAAACTTATTCTCTCTTCCTTTTTATATGTCTGCATATCTCTCTCTCTCTCTCTCTCTGTCTCTCTTTCTTTCTTTCTCTCTGTCTCAGTCTCAGTCTCAGTCTCAGTCTCTCTCTCTTTCTCTCTCTCTTTCTATCTCTTTCTTTCTCTCTCTCTCTCCCTCTCTCTCTCCCACTCTCTCTCTCTCTCTCTCTCTCTCTCTCTGGCTGTGCCCCCATGTGCTGTTAGGACTTGTTACAAAGTCTTCCACGAATATGACCTTCGCTCTCTTTTCAAAGAAGATGCTTAACATCACGGAAGTGAATCAAGAAGTTATTCAATTGTTGCGAGCAAACACGACGCGAGCGTTGTTTGAAGAACGTGTTGGCGAAAGAAGGCTCAGCTAACATTGCTTGCACTTGCGGGCTGTGAGAGCGAGCATAGTCGGCTGATTTAGTGCGAAGGAAATAGCAGACAAAGGGGTAAGTACATTAAGCTACTTGACTTACCGTGTTTATTGTTAGCGAAGGATGGAGAAAAGCAGTGCGAGAGAAAGACATGGATAAGAGTGGAAATAACACCACGGTTTGTCAATATAAGAGAATAACGAAGTGTGACAAGTGTTGTGTCAGAGTGTTGGATTAAATGAAGCCCATCGTCAGTAAAATGGAAAAAAGGAAAGGGGTTAATACGCTGATGAAATAGATGTCGTAAAGGCTTGATTTACAAAGAAAAAAACACCAGTATAGTTAGGTCACCATACATGATTACCGCAATTTATGATATTCCTTAGAGCATCAGTGACTCCTGTTAATTTGAAAGAGATGAATGGTTATGTAGAAACCGCCATACACACCATTGCGATACGGAAAGATGCACCGGTTTGGCAACGTCGCCACAAACAAACGAGATTCCATGAGCGTGTGACAAATGGGATGAAGCAATGTCTTCTGATAAAAGTTATGAAGAGCTTTTACAACTGAGTAAAGATCGCAGATAATTCATTATATATATATATATATATATNCTCTCTCTCTCTCTCTCTCTCTCTCTCTCTCTCTCTCTCTCTCTCTCTCTCTCTCTCTCTCCCTCTCTCTCTCCCTCTCTCTCTCCCTCCCTCCCTCCCTCTCCCTCCCTCCCTCTCCCTCTCTCTCTCTCTCTCTCTCTCTCTCTTACTCCATCTCTATCTCTCGTTGTTGTTGTTGTTTTTTCGTTTTAGATGTAATTAAGATAATGCACAATGAAATAGAGTTCTGACCCTTTTAACAGCAATCAACAAATGAGAAATATATCGGGTATGTCAATGTAAGTCAGTATCGATATAAAGCTTAACTTTGCAACAATAACCATTTACTTATTGACTTTATATAAATCAGCAATGCATGTCATCAAAATAATGCGTAAATGATATTACAATTACTTTTCTCTTATTATAACCATGAGTGATATCCTCTTTCACTTTCAGGATAATTATGACAATAACAATAATGATGGTTGCAATGGCTACAGTCATGATCATTAATGTTACTTTTATTATTCTTGTTGCTGATGTATCGTAAAGTCTTGGAGGAAGAATAGATAAAGACAATAAAAGTAATAACAACAGTTGTAATAATGATGATAAAAGAATAATGATAGTAATTATGATAACAACAATTATGATAATAATAAAGGTAGTACTAAAATGATGATAATGATAATATGAGTCGTTTCAATGATTATAATGAGAGTGATAATGGCAATTAACAAATAGCAACGACAGCAGTAATAAAGTTCATCATTATTGCAATAAAACAGCATGAAAAACATTTATGATTCTAATAATAAGAGTTATCATCATACATTACCAATAGTATTATCAATACTAACATTATCAATAATAGGTGTAATAGTAACAGTAGTAGCAATAGTAATAGCATTAACAGAAATGATGACCATAAAACAATAAAAAATAACTGATTTAAGTCCGCCCTTCAGTGTATAAAGTCTATAAAATAAAAAAATAAAAAATAATAATAAAAAAGTTAAATAATCATTTTAATCTGTAAAGACTAATTATTTCAAAAATAAATTCACTTGATATAAAGAAATATATAATTTTGGTAAAACAACGAACATTGCATAAACATTAGTGCTTAACAACAATCAATTTCTTCCACATTACATAAAATCACATATCAGGCAAGACTCATAACTAATGTTTTCAGACCACAACCAGTAGACGTGGAAATTATTATCCTTATAATAAAACAATTTCGCGAAACAAATGCGGTGGGAGCAGACGGGATTTATTAGGGATAATTATTTGGGTTTTATTAGGGATAATTTACTCGCAATTGCATTTTATAAAACGATCATCACTGGTCACTGGTGTTTTCCCCTCGCTTTGGAAACATGAGATTGTAAAAAACAATTTTCAATTTTGGGGGTATAAACGACATGAATTACCGTCCCATTACAATACTCCTAGCAATATCTAAGGCTATTACAAAAAAAAAAAAAAAAAAAAAATAATAATAATAATAATAATAATAATTTCCTGCAGATCAATAACCTATTCTGTAAAACTCAACATGGCTTCAAAAATAGGTTAACCACTTAAGCTTCGTTACCACAAATTACTGACCAATTTTATAACACCATTAATAACTCACACTGTGCGACCTTTCTCTCTCTCTCTCTCTCTCTCTCTCTCTCTCTCTCTCTCTCTCTCTCTCTCTCTATATATATATATATATATATATATATATATATATATTTTACAGTATTAGTCATGAATTTTTCCTGAAAATTTAAGAAACCATAGAATCGAGACCTATTGGTTTGGTAGTTATCTAGGTACAATAACCCAATCGACAAAAAATATTAGTGTGTGTCATTACAACTTCCTTTATATTTTGTTCTACACGGACTTATATTGGGCTCGATCCTATTCACAATTTTCATAAATTATTTATCAACCATAGCCCATAACTGCAATCTAATACAATACGCCGGTGATTCACAGTTTCTTCAGAGTGACTTAGTAAACAACTTCAATGAATTGATATGAAACACTCATCTCGCTGTTATCCAAGCAAAAATGTTTTGACATCAATGGCCTTCAAATAAATCCACAAAAAACACAATGCACATTCATAGGTAGTCGGTCAAATTAAGCTAAAATTCCCATAGATACAACCATAGAATTCAAAGGCTGCTATATCAAACCTAGCAATTCAATAAAAAATCTAGGAGTACCTTTAGACAGATATGTGACATTTGAAACCCATGTTGACAACATGCATTACCAATATATCTTAATCATATAAAAAATCAAATTCCCACTGAAACAAGAATCACTGTCATACAAACTCTAGCTCTGAGCATCATTAAATATTGCTTCAATGTTTAGGGCTCAACTACAAAACCCTAATGCAGAAAGCACAAAAATTACATAACTTTGCTGCAAGAGTTGCATTGGCTTATTTCAGTAAGTTAGACCACACCACTCCGCATATTCTCGAATTAAAATGGTGAAAAGGCCTAGTCAAATGCAGTTATGATACAATGATCTTAATTCATAATATCATTTATGGAAATTATATTCTATTTAACTTTTGTTTTAATTTCTCTCTCTTTCACTCTTTCTTTCTCTCTCTTTCACTCCCTCCCTCCCTCTCTCTCTCTCTCTCTTTCTCTCCTTCTTTCTTTCTCTCTTTCTTTAGTCCTTTCAAACTGTAGGAAAAAAAAAAAAAACATCATGTGTTAGAACACGACAAGTAAATTTTCTATCTATGCTAAGAGATCACACACGGAAATAAGGCCATGGCAAATGCTAATACATGGACTCCAGACCTGGATCGTAATACTTCATAATATGAAAGGCATCACAAACCTCTATAATTTCAAATCAAATTAAAAGAACATTTCTGAAATTGTCAGTTGTGATAGATTATTATACGTAACAAATGTTATCTCTAAATCTAATTCAACGTAAAAAAAAACATAATCTATGGAATAAAGTTTGTAATTTATGATTTTTTAAATCTGAAGTTGCAGTATTAGCAATAGTAGTAGTAGCAGTAGTAGTAGTGGCAATAGTAGTAGTACCTGTAGCAATAACAGTACTACTAATAGTATAGTGAAAGAATGAAACCAAACTATAAAGAGAACTCAGGCCGACCAAACGAAACACCTACTAAGGGTAAGCGTGAGAAAAAGTTAGCTAATTGCGTTTAATAACTTTTGGCTTAAACAAAACACCGAAATTGCGTTCCATCAAAGTTGCCTCGTTGTTGACACAGCGAATGTTTCTCCGGTTTTGTTTCGCTGTTGCCAAGTTGTATAGCGTACATAATTATGTATTTTCTCTCTCTCTCTCTCTCTCTCTCTCTCTCTCTCTCTAACTCTTTCTCTTTCTTTCTCTCTCTGTCTCTTTTTCACTTTTTTGCTTTTAATCGTTCTCTCTCTCTCTCTCTTGCTCTCTTTCTTT
>BOPN01005086.1:95905-106020 GCA_017312705.2 Penaeus japonicus | reverse complement strand
TATATATATTTGCGTGTGAGTGTGTCGGTGTACTTGTGCGTGACTATGTGTTTGTATGTCTATCTATCTGTCTGTCTCTCCGACTGTCTATGTATCTGTCCATACATAATTGCCATGAACAATTAATCCACTTGGTATAACAAACGAAAATTTGCGCAAAAGACCACTTTAACTTTGAAGTCTGATGATTCGCTCGCCAGTCTTTATCCACTACATAATCATTTGGATCTCTTAGGGTGCTGTATTATAAACAAGTTATGTTATATGAGAAGTAGATTTTACTTGTTTTTACTTGGATTGTGTTACCGCCAATTATTATGTCCAGATCTGCGCAATATATAAGCTAATATAATAGAAATATTGCATTACATTTTTCTTTAGGACACATAAAAGTTAATATAAAAAGTTTTGTTCATATTAGAATTTATACGTACTCTACACAGAATCGAATAATGTAAGATTTGTAGAAACGAAACGTATCAAGCCCTTGCCACCATTCGAACAAGCCAAATTTCACGAGGTACTTGGTGAATAAGTCTGTTTTGTAATGACAACTAAGTTATAATCCCTGTGGTAAGCTTATAGTTATTCTGCATACTCCTGTACTTCAATTTTTAAATTTGTGTTCATTGGGACTATTAAAAAGATCGGTGTTTAAGGATATTTTTCCTCAATCGTATTCCTTTCAAAGATCTAATCTTCTAAAGAAACTATCACCAGAACTAATACTATACTGTTCCCCTAATACATCATTCGGTACATCATTCGTTTCCGTAGAAGAAGAAATCCTCACCCACTCCTACGGATGGGAAGCCGATAATGGTCCCTGGCAACTCACAAAGAGGCTTCATCTCCAACCATCGGCGATCCATTAGTGCGATGTATTAATGCTACTTCGATTTGTCTCTGCCGTGGCAATTGGTAGAGCAACGTCTATCTCAGAGAGCGGTGTCCGTCTCAATGGCCTACCAACTGCCAAGGTACTTTTTCACCTTTGATAGCTGATCGACATTCGTTGTCCATTTGTTTTGAAGATACATCTTGATGCTATGGTGTGTTAGATATGCTTTATAGCAAAGTCGAATAAAGCCCCTGGCAGGTAGTAAAAGTTGAGAGGAAGGACACAATATAAAAACAGTAAGGGAGAGGGGAGGTCTGGTGCTCCCCATTAAGACGCCCTGGGTATAAAAATATGTACATAAACACACACACACACACACACACACACACACACACACACACACACACACACACACACACACACACACACACACACATATATATATATATATATATAATTATATTTTATGTATATATATAAATGTATATATATATATATAATTATATATTATGTATATATATATAAATATATACATATACATACATATATATATATATATATATATATATATATATATATATATATATATACATTTATATATCATAATTATATATTATGTATATATAAATATATACATATACATATATATGTGTATATGTATATATATACATATATATATATATATATATATATATATATATATATATATATATATATATATATATATTACATAGGTAGGTAAATAGGTACGCTGTTAGAGGGACAGACAGCTATACCCATGAGAATGCAAGCCTGAAAAATGAAAAACATGAGTATTTATAATTTCCACATAAATATCCATTGAAACACAACCGAAGTGGATCAGCGGACTCCGGCGCTTCCTTCTTTCTCAATGAAATGGCGATTTCATTCTTATTAAGTGCCGGACCTGTTCAGTTATTCTCGTTCGTCTCAACAATGGCTGGACGTCACGTTGAATAAGGAATTAATAATTGCAGATCAGAGCGGTGCTTGTTACCAAGCGATAAACTCATATTATTGATCACACGCTCATTCTATTCTGTGGAAATATATTCTTTGAAAATATTTCTAGTAACTTGTTCTGTTTTGTGCGAAATTAATGTCACTAGAAAGTAGATATTGAGAATAATAATCAATGTGTGGAATTCCTGTGATTACATATGATAATGATGATGTTTATGATCGTAGACATACTACTAATAGTACTGAGTGATAATAATATAAATACCTGAACTACTTGATTTCTTCATTAATGACTGACGAATGACTGGGTGGAGCAGGGAAACTAGCGGTCACCCGTGGTTGACCGCTATATTAGATTATCACTAATATAGGTAATTGCGGTGGAGATCTTACTTGGACACGGCGAAGACATGCCGGATGACCGTTCTGACCCAAGGAGAGGTCAAACTGAGAGTCCTGCAGGAACCACGGGTACGATACCTGCCCGCTTGCAAACTGGAGAGAGAATGATGACCCAACGGTTGCGGTGACGGTAGACGACCTGAATTTCTTGGCCAACAGAGTGACCTCGGCCATCCTGCGCTGACCTGTGCGAACCTAAGTAGTTTGAAGATCGCGGAGAGATCGCGGCTACTCCAGGAGCGAAGGATGCCATGGCGGGGCTTGAATTGATCCGCCATCTTGAAAGACATATGCGAGGGTAGAGTCACCATCTCGAAGATAGATTACTGCTTTATTGCTCTTAAACTACAACTACTACTAACACTGTTTGCAATGATGATGATAATAATGATAATGATAGTAATATTGATAATAATAATAATGGTAAGATTATTAAAAATGGTAATGATATTGATAATAGTAATAATGATGATAATGATAATAATGACTGTGATAACAGTTATAATGATGATAATGATAATAATAATGATAATGCTCATAATAATCATAATAATTATAATCACAATGATAATAAAAATAATAATGATAGTAATAATAATGATAATGATAATTACAATAATAATGATAATGATCAAAGAAATAAGGATAATGAATTCTCCCAACGCTGAAATCTCATCATTCAACAATATCATCAATAATAATAATGATAAAGATAATAAATATAATGACAATTGCAAAATAATAGTAATGATAATGATAAAAGAAAAGATGATCATGAATTCTCCCAAAGCTGAGATCTCGTCCTTCCGAACAACGCTTGTGACAATTTTCACTTTGACAAACGGAAAATCTCCCGAGTGATGAGCGATGAAAATGATACTCTTATTCCTTCTAGCTTTCCGAAGAATGACAGAGCCATTGTGGCCGACTGTCAATAGTAATTCAAATGATAACTTCAAGGAAGATACATTTATTCTACTCCGCTAAATTATTAAAAGATATTACCATGGCGATATGTAAATGAATAAAACACACACACATCTCTCTCTCTCTCTCTCTGTATATATATATATGTATGTATATATATATATATATATATATATATATATATATATATATATATATATATATATATATATATATATATATATATATTACATATGTATATATATATATATATATAATTTCAACTACACACACACACACATACACGCACACACACACACATATATACAAATATATATATATACATACATACATATGTATGTATATATATATATATATATATATATATATATATATATTTACTTTCGAATATCTACTCTAGATATTTGATTTGCTTGAATCCCTAATGACAGTTTCCTTTCGTCATTCTTTTGATGTCTACATGTTATAACATATATAGAATATAGCATTTGTTATGTTACCTACATCATAGTGTTTTACAAATATATAGACCAAAATCATAAACACAAGACTTTTAAACAGAGTAAAAGGCTTTCATACATATTCGGTATCATAGCGGGCTTTGAAATAAAAAACAACAACTTATGCATCTAATCGATTTACTTCTTGTAACGTTCGATTGCTAATGTAATGCATAATGGTACCGACTAAATTAACGAATTAAATAATCGACTGTGAACATACCCTGTTTACCGGAAAAGGGGCGGAGCCAAGCGTTTCAAACTGCTGCCGCGGGTAGTGTAGCAACGCAAAACAAACGACATCTTTAACCTGTCTATAGATACGTTGGAGTCGCTGGAAAAGAAGGCTAAAGTTGCTTCCAGGTAGTTCATCAAAGGTTTCTTTGTACTTCATACATGCATACAAAGAACTCTATTTGGGAATTCATGACTTCGTGTTCTTATTGTTTGTACAGCGTAAGCATTACCTGAAGACTATTGGATTTTTCTTTTGTCAAAATTTTATCTTCATCTCATATATACTCTATGCATCGCCGATTACGTATATATATACTCTACACACACACACACACACACACACACACATATATAATTATATATATAGACAGATAGACAAATATAGATATGTGGGGGTAATTGATTATTTACACACGCACACACACACACACATTATATCTTGATTATGATTATGTACTGAAAAATAATGATTATGTGTTAATTAAACTATAAGTGGTAGGCAATTATTTTAATTAATTTGAATAAAATTAATTACAGATCTTATAGAGCTAACTGACAATTCAAATTCAAACTTACATCTGAAATAATTAAAATGAGAGGTAATGTGAATTAGTCTTACCTGTGAAGTTGCAAGAATTATACCTGGTTTTATATTTGTTTTAATTGATATTGCTTATCAATCTGTAATTCTGTTACAAAATATTTCGATATTTTATTTTTGCATTGATATAATGATTTTATTTCTGGTTTAGTTAATCATTCACATTTATGTTTTAGCTTTTCATGAGTTCATTTTATGAACTCTATATCTCCGAAGCTGCATTGAATTGTTATATTGTAACACGCACGTGGTGACCCCAGCGAAACACATGACCACTATATAGCACCATTCTCGCCATGCTTTCCAATCAGGACCCAGCCCCTTTGCCCTATATTGACCTACCTAATGTCTATATTGTATAATTCCGTTTTTTGTAAACATTAAACCACATGTTGAAGCCGCACTTGAACATGTACCAAAGAGCAACTGTAGAACTGTACCTCATCCAAGATTCAGAATTCAGACAGAATTTACAGCTGAACCACATGCAGTAGTATGCAGGAATACATGGATGACTCAGACCTGCGAGAAAGTTAAAGAAAAGTGTAGAGAGAGCTCTCACAGAATTAGAATTGAGTAATAAATGACCAGTGGGAAGACCTTGTAATGAAAATCGAATGGGAGTGAAAAGATCACAGTCCTGGTCAGGAATTATGAGGCTGATGGGAGGAAATGAAACAAGGAGCAGTTACCTTCTTGAACAGGATCAAAGGATCTACGAAGAAAATGGGTAGGAAAACCTATCGAGAAATTACTGGAGAAAATGTTTCCTGAGTAGAGAGAATTTTGACAGTGATTACTAGGAGATCATCGAGGGAGACACATTGACTTCCTGCCTCCAGAAGCTGCTTCTGACTGCACCAAACCCATGCGATGTCAAACTCACTATTCAGCGTTTTAGATAAAATCAGGATCAACAAAATAATCTTACAGAATCTTCCAAAAATGTTTCTCAGATTGGCAAATATATACAATGCCTCTTTCATAGTTGGCTACTTCCCTGATTACTTCAAAGAAGCAAAAGTCAGGATATTGAATGCCGGGAAAATCCAAGAAAAGTAGATAATTACAGACCGATTTCCCTACTGAAAGTCCTAGACAAATTTCTGGAGACAATTGTGAACTCAAGATTGTGGAACCACCAAGAGATAAACGATCTGCAAAATCCCAGGCAGCATGGCTTCAGACCAAGAAGAGGAACATCATTAACCATGGCAATCATATATGAAAAAAATAGCCGATGCCATGAGGCAAAGAAATCAAGTTAAAGTGGACCTAAGAAATATAGCCAAAGCCTTTGATAAAGTTTGGTACACGGCCTGAAACACAAGATCATCAGGCTAAACCTTCCAATGCTCCTCACCAAGCTAGAATAGTCAGCAGCAATACAGTTGGAGAGGTGATCCTCCTAACTAGTGGAGTCCCTCAGGGGAACTGCGTCTCATCCACACTCTTCACAATTTATACAGCAGATCTGCTTGAGCCATCACATGGCAGCAGCTCTAACATGTTTGCCGACATCACACAGATAATCACGTTTAACATGATGGCGCATAGGACTGCAAGAGCTATAGAAAAACGGTGGGAGATTCCGACCAACATGAGAAAGTTCCAAGTGATTCCTGTGGCCAAATTCAAGACATCAGATCTGATTTAGACGAGGAAACCATCGACTTTTGTGACAGGAAAGATACTAGGGCTAACAATCAGCAAAATGGGAATTCTTTCTCTCATAGATGAAAGAACACAGAAAGCAAGACATCAGTATGCCCAGATCAAAAAGCTTCACACTCTGAGTCCTGAAACCAAGCTCTATATTTATAAAGCCCTAGTGCAGCTCATCATGAACTTCCTGTCAGTGCCTAACCACACAGGTTCTACAAGGTAGACAGTGAAGCTATGGGTTATTCAGAACCAAGCAGACAAACAGAATCTGAGCAGAGAGTTACCAAACAAGAGATTCACGCAAAAAAATAAGGATCGACAAGAGACTGTACCAAGTAAGCAAGAAGCTAGAGAAGAAATCACGACAATGACGAGGAGCTGTACAATCGCCTGGACTCTTGTCTAGAAGCCACACATGCCAGTCATGCCTTGGCCCAAAAGCCTTTCCAGAATTAATGACAATGAAGAAAATGCGACAATCTTCATGGCAACAGCCATTGGAGGCCGATGAAACGGTAAGGAAGCACAAGTCAAGAGGAAAATGAGAATAGAAAGAAAAGAAAACAGAAAAGTACAGCAGTAATGAACAAGTTAATACAACCTTCACGACATCAGGCATAGTTGCCGATGAAGCAGAAGTAGGCAACAAGACAAGAAGACGAAAAAAAAGAAAGTGGGGCATTTACCAGCAACCTTAAGAAATTTTAAGAGAACCTGCAACCACGAGACCTCAAGCTAGCACAGAGCTCCATTTCAACGTCAAGCACAGCACATCTGCCCAACAATGACAGGTGACGTGCATGGTCGGCGAAGTGCAGTGTGGACAGTGCTTCAGATACCCCTTTCTCCCGCTTTCTGAGCTTTCCTTGTATCATTTGATTTCGCAAATTTCATTTCCACTCTCCCTCCAGCTCTCTCCATCACTTCTTCTCTACTTTATATATTTCCATTATGTAAGATAGTAGTTGCCCGGTGTTCTGGTATCCCGACTGCCTCCCGAAGGCTTGACCTGGGGCTTTGTTCGGCCGCCAAGGGCGCACCTGCACACTATCCTTCAACTTCTTTCTCCTGGCAGACCCCAAACAAAAAGGTTAATTATTTCATAAACTTTACTTAACTTTCTAACTTTCACTTTATTTCCTCACAACTTTCATTTTCACTATCTCTCCAAATCCACATCCTCTTCCACTTTTCAGACTTGAATAAAAAAAAAAAAAAAAAAAAAAAAAAATAATCCTTTGCCCTTCAATCCCACTCTCAATCACCACCAAGACCAAGAATGACCCCAGTGACCCCTTCCTCTGCACCCTCTTCATCTCTCTCGCCCTCAAGACCAAGATCCAATCACCACCTTCTGACCTGACAGGCCTCCTTGAGTTCTCGAGTGGACATGATCACAGATAGACAGGGAGTATCGTCCAGTTATTCCTCATTTTCATCTTCAATTTCTTACCTTTTCTTCGTCTCAATTCTTCATCAGACTTATCTGTCCCACTTCCATCACGGAGGAAGTGTTCAGTTCAGCCCAATATACCACTCACATCTTGGATTCTTTGCTTCTTACAGTATTGCTAAATGTTTGGAGTTAAGATTGTGCGATGTTTACTTATTTTGCATGTTATTCAGTATCTTATTTTTCATGTTATCTAGTCACTGGTAAATTACCAAAACCGACTATTAATAATTGCTTTGAATTTTTTTTTTTATTACCTTACTAGAACCCTTTGATCGCATTCCTTCGAAGAGTAATAACATTATCGTAATTCAGTTCTCTTATTAGTTATTGTAATATCCATATATTAGAAAAGGAAAGAAACAAATGTAGACTTGAAAAAAATGCGGGTCATTTATTAGATGATAATAATGATCTCATTTACATATACATTGCTGGAAATTGTAATAGGTAATTACTACACATTTCGTATTTGGTGTAAGAGTAACTATAATACCCTTGCTATTAATCTCTCGATGCCATCTAATATTTAGATTTTGCTAATTGACGTAAACATTTATATATTTGTCCACTTTATCATATGCTCTCTTTTGTTATATGAATATGAAAATGTATAACTTCAGCGGCGAACAAGCCTTTAAACTTTAATTTAGATGTAATTCTTTAGAGAGTCGATATCCGAGGTCAAACAAACACTAAAAGAACGCAGAACAAGTGCATTCCAGCATGTCTTGAAACTAAATGGCCAACGAAATTAGCGAGGTCATTTAAAGCACAAATTGCCACATAGCTAAGCCGTTTACTCAATGTGAATATTCTGATGCGCTCCTGGTGAAATATTGATGCCTGGATGGCCTTTGCGAGTCTGTCTGCACCTTTGTTGCGATTAAAAGTTTCTATGCTGGTTTCATACTGGCGAATTATTGTTGGTGCTTTTGTTTTTTATTCATTTCGCCATGCTGTGATGATGATGATGATACTGATAATGATGATATCAATTATGATAATAAAGATAATGATAATACTAATTAGAATACTGATAATAACAACAGCAACAACAATTCTATATATTTATTTATGTACGTATGTAGACATACAGAAATACATGTATATATAAAGGAAATAGAGGGAGAAATAGAGGGGGTAAATATATACATACAGATAAATAGATGACCATGAAATTTCTATAACAGACGCAACATGTTATGTCATCGATAACGAGCTCCTCTTTCTTGCAGACGCCCCGAGTGCATCGATAAGTGACTCGATAAGTGACTCGCGCCTCACTAATTCTCCACGCTTTAGATTGTATATAAAAACAACAGAGTAATTTTAGAACCTTCGAGAAAAAGAAGAAGATATGCTAACGTAAAATAAGAAGGAAAAAAAAAGAGAAGAAGAGTAAGGAATCATGCAAAAGACAAAAAATAAAGCAGAATAAGATGAAGCAAATGAGAAAAAGAAGAGGGTAAGCCTTGCCAAAACCCTCCCCTTGGGTTTGGTCCCTTTGAAGACCCAGCGTTACGAGGCGAGGCGCCGGTGGTTGATGAGCAGCCAGTTGGAAAAGAGAAAAGACATCATATGATGGCAAAGACAAAAAAAAAAAAAAAAAAGAAAAAAAAAATACGAGGCACATGATCAATGGGTTGAATGACTGAAGGATGTTGCATGACTTCTTATTCTCTCTTTCCATGGCCGACTTCAGTTCACGAGAAACCAAACAATGCTGAGGTATTTGTTTGTCCATTCCTTTTGATTTACGTCAGCCTGAAGTATAATTGAGAATGAAGTTATTCCAATGTTTTCATTGTGTTCCCATGTGATGTCTCTGCCAGAATAGATCTTAATATTTGAAGTACATAGCAGAGAAAACTAAAATGGCAATTTCTTATAAGAAAAAAAAAAAAAAAAAATATATATATATACATATATATATATATATATATATATATATATATATATATATATATTATTGGAAATGTGGCACAAAATAGTCTTGTCACCAGGAAAGAGCAACAATATTGACGTTGAATTGATAACCATAAACCCTAAATGATTAAATCAACGATGGATAACCCGATTCAGTGCATTTCGTTACTTATTGTGTTCGCAATGATGATGTTGATGATGGCGATAGTGATGTTGATGTGATATGGTGATGATGATCAAAACTATTACTGTCTTCCATAAATCCAATTGTAGGGATATATGTTCTCAGTAATTATCTGAAATAGCAAACGAGGAAATAACTAATGTTCATTATTACCCCTAGGAGGACAATCTTATAAGAGCAACCTCACGTCCTGCTGTTTGGGAGACGATCAGTTAATTGCCGATCCATCAAGGTACTTCATTAGCCTATCTGGCCCTGGATTAAGGCTAATAAAGCCCGCTCATTTAACAGGAGAATGATGTTGGCGCGTTGCAAAACAGGAATCAGGGACGAAGTTGGGTGAGAAGACATTCCACTTCTTTATTTACTTGAATATAATTGATATGTTTCTG
>BOPN01005086.1:62500-70000 GCA_017312705.2 Penaeus japonicus | reverse complement strand
CGGCGGGGGGGGGGGGGGGGGTGACTTTCCGCTCCCCGCCGGAAAGTGCTGGAGTCCATGAGGGAGTGTTGGAGTGAGAGTGAGAGTCGGAGTGGGAGTGGTACTGCCTGACCTCAGGTTGACCTTTATATCTGACCTGCCGGGTCGCTATGAACAGACTCCTAGTCGGGTTTTCCTGGTTGGACAGAATACTCGTCTTTATAGCATATCGTGACCACGTGGTCTTGGCATATATCCACGTGGTCTCACAAATACAACAAATATCTACGTAAGTAACCGAAAGGTAAACCATAAATCCATAATGTGGGTTTAAATCCAACCTACTGTTCGAGGAAATGTAACCGTAGAAAGTAGAAGAATGGTTTAGTTGAGGCCGAAGAGCTTGTTCTCCGCTACCTTCAAAGTTTGTAATTAATCCATCCAAAGGCATGTTGTAAACGGCTTGGTTGTTAAGTACATATTTCAAAAAAATATCTAACGGAAAAAAACGAAAGGCAATTGCAAATAGTAATGCAAAAATGAAGTTCTAACCATTATTCACCTGACTATGAAAATGTAATTATAGACATGGAAAAAAAAATCTGGGCATATCTCTCCTTTACTCTGTTTAGTCTAACAGACCAATTTCTACCAATTATTCTATCGCAATTCATATACCAATCTAGAACAAACAAACAAACAAACAGGTCATCGCTACTCTTCGGTCTTCGAAAAAAAAAAAACGTCATATTGCCGACCTAGCAACCAATCCTTCACGGATATTAAACAATTGTCTTTAATTCTCCTACGACAGAAGTAGGTTTGATTTAATCCAAGAAGAATATTAGAAGCGAACCTATCATCTCGTACTATTAAATCAGAGAATAGGACTATCATAGAATAGAACTGATAATCCTCAGTCATTTCACGAGGGCTAAGGTGACTCAAGTGACCCAGTGCTGAAAGGTCGAAAGCATACCGGGAACTTATTTGCCCTTAAAAGTAATTCTATCTTTGAGAGAAAGAGAGAGAGAATGAGACAGACAGAGAGAGAGAGAGAGAGAGAGAGAGAGAGAGAGAGAGAGAGAGAGAGAGAGAGAGAGAGAGAGAGAGAGAGAGAGAGAGAGAGAGAGAAAGAGAGAGAGGGAGCGAGGGAGAGAGAGAGAGGGGGGAGAGGGAGAGAAAGAAAGAGAGAGAGAGAAGGAGACAGAAAGAGAGGGAAAGAGAAAGAGAGAGAGGGTTGGAGAGAGAGAGAAAGAGAGAGAGAGAGAGAGAGAGGGAGAGAGAGAGAGGGGAGATGAAGAGAGAAAGAGAGAGAGAGGGAGAGAGAAAGAGAGAGGGAGAGAAAAAGATAGAGAGAGAGGGAAAGAGAGAGAGAGAGAGAGAGAGAGATAGAGAAAGAGGGAGAAAGAAAGAAAGAGAGGGGGAGGGAGAGAAGGAGAGAGAGAGAGAGATAGAGAGAGAGAGATAGAGAGAAAGAGAGAGAGAGAGGGAGGGGGGGGGGCAGAAAGAGCGAGAGAACGAGAAAGAGAGAGAGAGGGAGAGGGAGAGGGAGAGAGAGAGAGAGAGATCTTGATCTTCTATTGATATTTTAACTTTGACCATTTCAATATATATAAATGTTTATTATAGCATTATTGATTTCACCAGACTTAATGATTATGTGTCGTTTTCACTTTCGATATTAAGGGAAAAAATGTAAATGCTCTACGTTGCACTAGACTCATCGTTGTAGCGTGTTATAAAGGTAGAAGACTAACCTTGAAGCACAGAGGATAAAAAAACTCTTTGAAGTTCTTGCTTGTCTTTTGTCTCTGACCAAAGCCTTTTCCGATGAATGGGACTATTCTTGTCTTGATCTTTTAATATCTCAGGAAACACTCCTTTTGAACTTCGGAGTAATATGAAGGGTGAATTGGGCAGGTGAGAGAGGGAGAGGAGAGGGAGAGGGAGGGGCAGGGGGAGGGACAGGGGGAGGGGTAGAGGGAGAGCGAGAGGGAAAAAGAAGAGAGATAGAGATAGACAGATCGATAGATATCGATAAATAGACTGAGAGATAGATAGAGATAATAGAGGTATGCCATGTCAGATTCGGACAGTGTCTGTCACATCATGATTACACTGTCTGTTATCTGTAAATCGGATCGACTCCACAGCGCTTCTGTCCACAATCTTCGCCAGCTCTTTCGTGCACAATAACCGTTGTCTTCCTCTGGCTCTTCTTCCTTCGATCCGTCCTGAGATGAACTCGATGCTTCAGGGTTTTCTTACGCATGACATGTCCAAAGAAATCGACTTGGCGTAGGATGGTTGTCCTCATCAGATGGAGCTTTGTCTCTGCTAATCTTAGTACTTGCTCATTTCTTATCTTTTCAATCCACGGTGGTCTTGGGATTCTTCTCAGAAACCACAGTTCCGTCGCTTTAAGTCTCTTTTTCATTGTTCCACTGATGGCCCATGTCTCGCAGCCACTAAAGCAGTGTGCTCTAAACATAGCGTTTCTGCCTTCTGATTCTCCTGGCAATGTTGATGCTTTTGGCGATTAGAACGTTCGATGGTGATTTTAAAAGCTGATTTTGCAATCCCAATTCTTCTGATATTTCATTTGTCTGATTTCCCATCGGAGGTCATCGTGCTACCAAGATAAATGAAGTTGTTAATCTTTTCTAAGAAATTCTCATCTACTTTTATTGAGCATTTTTTTTTTTTTTTTTTTTTTTTTTTTTTTAGATAACTCGGGTCTAAGATTTCTTCTGGTTAATCCCAAGGCCAGCTTTTTTACTCTCTTCTGTTACAAGATTCATTATTCCTTGGAGATGGTGCCTTTACATAGTCGATGTAGCAGATGTGGACATCTTTTTGTAGAGATAGTGGCTGATAGAAATATGGGTTTATATGAACACTATTAAACAAATCACATTCGTTTAATAACCAGTTGGTATTTGTGACTTTATAACGTAAGATCAAAGACAGTAATACAAGTTAAATTGAGCACTTACTTAAACGCGGTAATACCAGCTATTCATGGTCTTTCAAAACGCGTATTTGAAATTCAATTTTAAGTCCATTTTCAAGTGCTTACGCGTTTGATCAACATAAAAAGTAAACATTAACACAAATTTTAAAATATACATCTAAGATCTCCAATAAATATATAGCAATTTCATCAACATTCCACACTTTCATGTTTATGGATGTGATGCAGGTCGAGAAGGCGGAGTTTGCATATATGTAAGAAATACCCTTATATATAATAAGTTCTCTTCTATATCTGTAAATAAGACAGCAGTATGTATCCTTCGTTCCTTATCTTGACACCCTCATGCCACCGCATAATCATTTGACCATCTTGAAAATATTTTTAAAGAAATGACATAGAAAAGGAAACCTCTGTTAGTCTTAGATGACTTAAATGATGACCTAAATAAATCAAATGCAAACTTAACGGGGGGAATTAAGAAGAATATATGAAAGCAACTTGTAAACAAGCCTACAAGGTTTACAGAAAACACCTCAATCATATTAGAAATCATTATAACAAATAGACTATCATTCTGCATACAGACTGACGCTAACCCATGTCAAATTGCTGATCGAGAACTTTTGAATATAAAGAAGCCAAAGTGACAATCAGTTGCAAGAACCTCTCGCGATTTAACGCACTTCGACACTCAGTCACTTTGCCAGCATATCATAGCCAATGAATCGGCAGTTTCTGAGATTTTATTAATAAGCGAAGTTGACATACGAGTTATTATTGCAACGGATGTGATAAGGAATGCCACGGATGCCTCCGCTCCCTATAACACAAATAATTAGACGTCCTCCTGTCCACTGGCGAAAGATTACGAGAGCCATAAGTGATAGAAATGGTGCCCACGAAGCTTTCGAAATAAACAGATTTGATACTACCTTTCAGAATGAATTAAAAGAGAGAGAGAGAGAAAAAAATGTAAAACTTCAAAAATGTGCAAAAAACATTTTAGAAATAAGTCTTATGAATGTAAACACGACTCTGGCAAAGCATGGAAACGTAAACACTTAAGAAGTGACTAATAGGAAATATCACACAAACGTTAGTCAAAATCATAGAAACAATATAGAACATTTCAATGCCTTCTTTGCAGATGTTGTCGGACCTATGGACATACAACCGCCTCCACATTTCCACAAACCATAACCTGAACAGAACTCAATGCAAATATTTTCAGATCGCAACCAGTAAGAATAAAAACAATATTTACAATAAAGTACTTGCGAGAATAACCATTATATTTAATACAATTAAGTCTTGATTTGAATTGTATCTAAACGCGTATTGATTCTTAGGGTCTGAGCCAGGCTTCGCTCTATTCAAGTTTACCTGAAGAAAACTCTCAAGTGCTTTACCAAATACATGTCAATTGACGCGTAACAAAGCAGTCCGCGAAGGGGGCTGTTGCTCTCAGTCACACTGCATTGGAACCGTTTATGTGCTTTAGGAATTTCTTCGGACCAGCTGATCGAATCATCCATAAATGAAACGGTACTTTTTAGTAATTTTGTTGTCATTATCATCATTCCATGAATTGGTTTCCTTGCCGTGTAAAATAGGTTGAAGTCTCAGAGAGAAAGCGAGGGAATTGTTGAACAATGGCTCTCGAAGTTATTAATAAATGGATAAGCAAGTACCATATCATAAACTTTCTTTTTAACTAATAATTATCAATTGAAAAATAAAGACGAAATCTTATTATACTACCTTATAATGGTTAGATAGAGAAAACTATGTTAATGTGGTGGTTACAAGTTGCCTAAAGTTAGATCATAGGTTTCTACCTTTTCATCACTACGCCCCTTCTAGTACTTGGTTGCCTATTCGCCCCCACCCCTATCCCCGCCCTCAGATCTTCAACCAGTCAAATTGTTCTTATGGTGCAAATCCACACACACACTTCCGTCACGCAATACCGTATTGATTACCATATTAATTCAATATAATTGATTATCGTATCCATTCAACATCAAAGGTATGCCCAATGCGTGATGTTTCCTCTTTTTAAGATGCATCAATGGCTAGACCAGGGTGACCCATTTGTTAAGAGAAATACTAATAATTAAAGAACTTCTCTATCATTCCCTAAGCACCCTCCCTCCCCCCCTCCGCTGAAATAACTCACGCTCCATAAGTTAAGAACAATTGCATTGTAACATTAATTACACTTGATGGAGAACATTCATCTTGTCTCGGTGTTCCAACACTGTTATCAGTCTCGGCATTGGACGCTGGTGCTAATTGGAACATATACCATCATGATATATATATTTTTTTCCTTTTTTTTTATTCATTCATTTATCTACTTGATCTTCGCAATGCGATGATGGCAATCTTCGTTCATGACGATTTCTAAGATAAAAAAAAAAAAAAAAAATGAGCTAAAGAAGAAAGGAAGATAAGTATCTTATCATGACAAAGGGAAGTGTGTGTGTGTGTGTGTGTGTGTGTGTGTGTGTGTGTGTGTGTGTGTGTGTGTGTGTGTGTGTGTGTGTGCGTGCGTGCGTGCGCGTGCGCGTGACAAACTACCCAGCGAGTTGCCATAACTTACGCAGGCTTGTCAATGTAACTATTAATTAGACCTATGTTTTAATTGGCATAGGACACACACACACACACACACACACACACTGACACATGCCCATGTGTGTGTTTGTGTCCCTGTATTTGTATATATATGTACACACATATACAAATATATATTAACATAGAAAAAACAACAACAATGCGAGTATCTGTATATGTTTACAGATATGTGTATATGTATGCATGTATATATATATATATATATATATATATATATATATATATATATATATAAACACACACATATATATATATATATATATATATATATACATATATATATATATATATATATATATATATATATATATATATATATATATATATATATATATATATGTGTGTGTGTGAGTGTATATATATGTATATATATATATATATATATATATATATATATATATATATACATATAAATAATTATATATATAAGTAATCAAACACACACACACACACACACACACACACACACACACACACACACACACACACACACACACACACACACACACACACACACACACACACAGACAAGTAGTTGGGGAAAATCAGAGCATATCTGGTCGCTGAGCCTTGAGGATTGCAAGAAAGGCGAGGCCGCCGTGAAATACGGAGTGGCAGAATGGCCATTTACTTCTGCTTTAAATTCTTGAAAGAGGTTTTGACTTCCTTGGAAGATCAATTACGTGTCGTTTTGGCTTATTTTATTATTACTGTTTTTTGTATATTTATGTTTTTTTTTATTTTATTTCTTTAGTAAAGGGTTAGCCTGTACCTTGTGTTTACTTTACACACTCCACTCTTGATTACTAGTTGATTAATAATACTGTATTGTCGGTTTCGCTCGAGGAACGGCTAATCACGAAGATAAATTTATAAAAAATCTTTGATGCTTTGGTGCTTTGATGTAGATTAATGGCAACTGCTAGTCATGGATAACCTATTGGTCGCTGAAGGAATGGTGGAAGAAACGCCAGTTAGGGTGCTTAGAGATCAAGGTTGTTCGACTGTTGTGGTTAAGGAGAGTCTTGTTCCAGAAAGTTTACCGGCAACATTGTTAAGATCAAGTTGACAAATAGCATGGTATTCGAGTAATTACTCAGACAGATAGCATGTCTAATGGAGAAACCGATATCCAGGTCAGTGCAGCTACCACAAGGTCGCAAAATAAGATGGATAGAAAAGAAAAAAAAATCAGCCAAAATTATAGGTAAGAGATGTACTCGAAGCAATGAAAGACGCAAATATTGTTCAACAACAATAAAATTACTTTAGATAAGGTCTGCGAGTATGTTCAGTTTAAAAGGACGTTCCGTAAATCTAAACTATCTATAGTTTTATAATAAAACGAGGCGCTTTGCACCATAGAGTAGAGCACGTGAGGCAGTTGAATGATCACTTAGTAGTTCCCATCTCATTCGGCAATGCAGTTTTGGAATTAGCACAGCATTCTGTCATGGGAGGTTACCTTGGAATTAAGAAGATTACAATGCGCTTTCTAAGTTGTTTTTTAGCGTACGCTTGACAAGGGTAGAGTAAAGTTGGCTAAATAAGGGAGGATGCCAATAATTACAGAGCCATTTCAACGCGTAGCGGTGGGTACAGTAGGTCCCATAATACTTCGAGGAAGTGATGGATCCCGGTACATCTTGACTATTGATTATGCAACTGGATACCCGGATGCAATTGCTTTATAAAACATCGATACAAGTAGCAATAGCAGAGACTTTGTTAGGGTGTCCAGTCGAATGGGAATTCCGAAAGACATGATGTCAGATCGGGGAAGTCAATTTACCTCAGAAGTGATAAAAAAATCCATAGATTATTATCCATATGAAGCACATATATCTTATGTCGTTCTCCTTAACGTGAAGTACCACAGTCGAACACCAAGTTTTCACCCT
>BOPN01005086.1:55000-57500 GCA_017312705.2 Penaeus japonicus | reverse complement strand
GATAGTTAATGACAAAGAAGGCGTGTATTGCACAATCCCTTTTATTGACTGATGCTACTCAAAGCCTCTTAGACACACTATCGATATACTCGGGATGATATCCCGTGGTGTCTGTGCACTGCCTCCGTGTAAAATTAACCATATGTGTTGTTGAGTGAGGGAGTCACTACAGCTCCAACTGTAGTGGCATGCCATTTCCGCCTTTATGGCATGCATCCCCGACCAACTGCTTATGGACCAAACGTGATATAAACCTGGAGAACAACCCGATTGTTTGGTCGTTAACCTTATATATATATATATATATATATATATATATATATATATATATACATATATATATATATATATATATATATATATATATATATATACCCCATACCCTGTCAACGGAGGATACGGCAGAGGCAGCCAGACAACGAAGGTAGGAGCTACACTTCACGAGTGCCCAGATTAACCGGCATTTTTCCTGTCCTGTCACGCTTATTTTTCGCCCGTTTCGGCCGTCGTTAACTACTCTCGTGTCACCAGCTTCTCCCTTCGCATGACAAAAGCCAAAGGACGAGTGCAAGTCAAGTATCTTGCGTGCAAAATCGATCCCGTGTCTCTGGTCTTCAAAGATTGTTTCATGAACCTTATTGAAGTCAATATCGTTTGTTAATGTGATCACTAATATTGCCTTTTATGCTCGCGTGTGCTGTCACGTATTTATTTGTTCAAATGATAATCCTAAATGACCTTTTATCTAATCGATTCTCTAAACATCTTACATCATTCATAAAGAGTAAATCTGTGTATGATTAAATTTACTACTAGTTGCACTCCTCTGCGACGTGAGGCCCATGTCGCCCTGCCACTTGTGCCACATACACCACCAAAGACAACCGTAAAGACTCGTAGTCATTTGCTACACACTGGTTATGGGAGGAGGTGAGAATGAGGAGTGAAGGATGTTGGGTAGTACCTGGACCACCACTGTTGGGGAGGCACGCTATGGCTGTCCGATTCCCACTCTTTTCTTGGCATATGCAAAGCCGACCATATAAGCCACAATATACCGGCAAAGGAGCGAGAATATAGACGGATGGAGTGTGGCAACAAGTCAGGCTGGGCGGGTCGCGTCACGGCGCCAAACACGATCTTATAAAATAGGATATTTAGCCGTAAGTTTTCCTTTTGGAGCGTTTTTATTTGTGAGAATAATGCCTTGTGATTATTTCCCAGTAGTGATCTAGTTACATATTAGAAATTTAAGCTTAATGGGGGAAAATAATTGTGGTGCAAGCATTACAAACTTTGAAAACGTAAACGCGGAAGTTTGTTTAAAATATTTATATTTCTTCCAAAATCAATTGAATTTTACCTGAGAATGACAGTGTATATTGCTGAATTAGGAAAAGAAAATAACTAGGGAGATAATTTAATGCAGTAATAAGTTTGTTACTGTATGCCATGCAGTTATGGCGGCATCACGTCATTCTATTTCATGATCGTGTGTGGAATTAATAAAAAGAACAAGTTAGAAAAAAAATCCTATAAAAAGACTTGTGACCTGAATTCTTTCTTATTGGAAATAGAAATCTAAGGCGCTATTAAGATTTTAACAAATGTCTTGACTACATGATGCAGGACAAACTGGCAATGAAGCTCTATCTAAATTTTATTCATAAGGAAATCCAATTATTATATCAAATGGTTCTTTATTTAATTATTTTGCCAAATATATCAGTGGGCCCTTTTAGATGTGCAGGAACTCGGAGATTTGGAAATCCAGCCACGAATTTTGAAATTACTGAATGGAAGTTTTTTTTTTTTTTTTTTTTTTGTTCGTGGCCTGTTCAATTCGACTTACCCATATGAGTCAACGTGAAGTAGATCCAATATACTTAGAATTGAACATATTTTTGAAAAGGTACGGATCTCTCTTCAAAAGAAAGAAACACAGTGCTGAAAGAGTAATTATATGTCAAAGCTAAATCTTATTTTATATGTTTCCGCATCTCGGCTAACTCTTTAGGAATAGCTAAAGTGTCCAGAGTAAGTGACTCTAAAGTACTACGGTTGCTTGGGGACAAGTAATTTTCATACGTTGGCATTAAGTATTAGTAAAATTTTTCTTTCTTATTTAAGGGGATCCACGAAGAGCAAATCTTATATGCTCCAAAACAGAAATGCTATCAAATTATGCATTATTGTTCGTTTTCTTTAGTGACCGGTGTGTCAAGTAATGGAAATTGGCTTTCTCCAATTATAAAGTAAAGTTAATGCTTGGATGTTTATCATTAAGGTAGGACAGAAATTGTTCGACGTGTGATTGTTGTATAAACAAGAGGAAAGTGTCGTCCATGTACATTTTGTAGAAACTGGGCTTAAATTTAGCAGACAGGTATCTAAGCAGATATTTTTGTGTTTGTATAAGAAAGCATTTGCATAGCTGGAGGAAAGAACCAGTAGCTACACCATCTACTCGTGTATAAACGGTTTTCAAAAGGAGAAACTA
>BOPN01005086.1:20000-27500 GCA_017312705.2 Penaeus japonicus | reverse complement strand
TATATGTTGATTTTGATGAAAGGTTGATAATTCACTAAGTTTGGGTTATTTCAGGTTATATATATACATACATACATATATATATACATATATATATATATATATATATATATATATATATATATATATATATATATTAACTAGTGGAAAAAGTGGGTTCTAGTGATTAACCCAACGAACGAATTTTGGAAGACGATTCATTCAAAATATGGAAACTTGAACGTTTTTCCTAATTCTCTTGAGAAATAATCTACTAAGTCATAGAAAGTGATACTTGTTGAATATTTGTGTTCTTTCCCTTCTGAGGGTGCTACCCTGTGGGTGGGGCGTAACATGAGTAATGACCTGGCATGGCAGATTATTGCCTGTCACCATCCTTAATCAGGGGTCTGGGTGTGTCTATGTATGTATATGTTCGTTTATATATATATATATATACATATATATATATATATATATATATTTATATATATGTACTGCATATATGTATACACACATATATATATATGTGTATGTGTATGTATATGTTATATGTGTGTGTGAATATAATAGTGCTTAAATAGAATATCTAAAAACCTTCCGAACTGCAGATGAACAGGTATAAATTTATATATATATAAATATATATATATATATAAATGAATAAATAAATAAATATATATATATATATATATATATATATAAATATAAATATATATATGTATATATATATATATATATATATATATATATATATATATATATATATATATATACATATATATATATATAAATATATATAAATAAATAAATAAATATATATATATATATATATATATATATATATATATATATATATAGATATATATATATATATTGTACGGGGTTTATTTTCACTGTACGGCACAATATAATGTATATACGTTATAAAATATCAATGAGTGCGTGTGTTAAGTGTGTGTGTGTTCATGAGTGTTCGTATGAATCTTATGGTTCAGCTTTGAATCCACTTTGAAGCTTCAAAGCGAGGTTAGCTAGCTAGCCGCTCAAGCTCTAACCACCTCACTTAGCTCCGATCTCCGCACCACCTCAGTAAGTGTCCGTATTTTGTTTTGTGATGCATCTAATGTTGCAAGATATCAAAGTTTTGTTTAATCTGTTGTACAATTTGGGTCATTACTTTTATTACTGATTGTTCTTTGCAGCCTCCTATTATTATTGCAAACCCTTGTCAACACCTGCAAGTGATTGCTGACCCCGACATTACGATCTGTCGTGGTTGAGCTGGTGGCTGCTATTCTTTATATTTATTTCTGCAATTGAGAGTACTGAATATTGAAAGAGGGCTGTCCATCTATACTCTTCGATATTACTGAAAACTCGCGCAAGATTACGCTGTCCACAGAAGCGCTCTTTCGCCACTCTCATTGGAACTATGCCCCGATTATTGTATCGCTTTTATTTTTACTTTTGTATGTTGTATATGTTTGTGAATATATGTTTATAGTGCAAATATATTGGTGTTTATTATAAGACCTTGGATAAGCCATCAAATATAAAGGATATTTTAAAAGAACTAGAGGGAGTAACGGAAGAAATAACCCTAACCCTCAACATATATATATATATATATATATATATATATATATATATATATATATATATATATATACATATATGTGTGTGTGTGTGTGTCTGCGTGTGTGTGTGTGTGTGCATCACTATGTGTGTGTGTAAACATCTATCCATCTTTATATATGTATGTATATAAATCTCTCTCTCTCTCTATGTATATATATATATATATATATATATATATATATATATATATATTTTTTTTTTTTTTTTTTATATGTATATATGTATATATACATATATATCTATATAAATACATATATACATATGTATGTACATATATGTATATATGTATGTATATATACATACACACACACACACACACACATATATATATATATATATATATATATATATATATATATATATATATATATATATATATATATATATATATATATATATATATATATATATATATGCACACACACACACACACACACACACAAACACACATATATGTATACATATATGCATATACATATATATATATATATATATATATATATATATATATATATATATATATATATATATATATGCACACATACATATATATAAATATGTATAAATATATAATATATACATATATATATATATATATATATATATGTATATATATATGTATATATATATATATATATATATATATATATATATATATATATATATAATATCTCTAAAGTGGTATGGATATGTATAAAGGCCGATGACTATTTGCGCGGGTATTAGCGCCGCCACCTATAAACGCCGCTGGTACGTAGTGTTCGGAAAGTAGTTTCATTTTTATCCAGGGCCGGATTCATCAACGCACTTACCATAAAAAATTCATTGGTAACAACAGTTACCATGGTAAACCGACCGCGGTGGTATTCACGAACAATTCACCTTTGGAGTTACCATGATAATACTTACCAGTGGTTGGAGCGCGCGTGAGACTGCTAGTAACTGGAGCGTCATCCATCTCATCACGACTTATCTCCTTCATAAATAAAGATTTAAGGTGAGGTTTTGATATATTTTTATATTGGCCATGTTTGTAACGATGGCAAGCTTATATCAACACAGTATATGAACATAATAAAAAAAACGAAAATTTCTCTTGAAATAAGCGGGAGTAATGTTCGGACAAACTGGTAAAATTTCAGACTGCCACTAACTAGTCGAATAAAGAAAATACCACGTGAAATCGATTATTTTTAACACATTTTGCTTTCATGATATAGTTGCCAGAAATTATTAATAATAATAAACTAGTGATGCATACGTCGAAAAATTACTGCAAGCATAGCGCATTACTGCCATTGGTAAAATAAAATAAACTGGTTTAACTTTTGATGATAGACATTGAGGACTTTGAACAGCATATATAATGGGCATTAGAAAACTAGCTAATATTTAATTCAAAGGTTAGGATTTTTTTTCTTTTTCATAAATGTCATCCATACAAAATAGAAATAAGAAAATGTTCAATTCTTTTGAGGCATAGAACCTTATTTACCAACTTCATTATTATAATAAAATAAAATAAAAAATAAAAGAATAAAAAAAAAGTCAGACCGCGAGTCGTTTACTATGACGCGTATATTAGATAATAATGATGATGGTAATAATAATCATAATTATGATAATTATATTTGTAGATATAGTTAAAAGTATGATAATATTCGTAACATGATCATAGCTACCATGACAATGATAATGACACTAGAAAATTGGAAGGGGAGGAAAGCAAATGCTATAGATTTTAGTATTGTTGCATGGTCAATGGCAGAGCATAAAAGATTTTGTATCAAGAAGGATTAGTGATATTTGGTTTTGAGATAACTTTCATTTTACATATTTGCAGTAGAAACAAATTATAGGCTGAATGCAAGGTTGTCAAATACAAGAAATATATATGGTACTGGCATGCTGCAATTAAGGTTTACTGACTCATACTTTACATGAGTAAGTATCTTATTTCATTATGTTATTCAAAACGTGTAGCAAAGAATTTTGTAAATGATAATATATATGAAATAGATTTTGGACTATTTTTACAAAGCCTTAAAGTCGTAGAACCTTTATTTCTTATCCGTTATTAATTTGAGTAAATATTGCCTAAAACTGAAGTCCAAAATCTTTCATGTTTGGTCCTTCTGTATTGATATTTACAAAATTAATAGATATGAGATCTCCCATAGGCAAGAATAAGAGAATAGAAGTTTTAATATCCCAAGTTAAAAAAAACAAAACAAAAAAACTATATATATAATTTCATATAAATGACTTTTATTTTGCAACGACTGTGAAAGAAAATGCCTTGTGAATGATTGACATGTGATTTACAGGATGGAATTGTTATGGGCATGGAACATGACAGGCTTAGGAGAGAAAGAGTGTTCAAAGACAGATTCAACCCTCTTGCAGTTAGTGATGTCCGTCTCCTAAGGTATAGCAAGATAATAAATTTTACGAACATTTAATACTTTACAAAAATATTTTGAAACTATAGAATCATCTTTGTTCATGATTCATTTAGATTTCTAATGTTTTACAGATACTACAGATATCCCAGGAATGAATGTGAGAAGATTGGGCCAGAAATTTCTTGGCACATAAATAGGGCGCACTAAATAATTGTGGCCACACAAGTGCTAGTTGCCCTGCGTTTTTATGCAAGTGGCACTTTTCAGAGTGTGATAGGGGACTCTGTAGGACTGAGCCAGACCAGTGTGTCTAGAATAATAAATGCAGTCACCAGTGCAATTTTCAACCTGGCTCAGATGGACATAAAGATGCCTCGCACAAGGGATGAAATTCAGAAAATAAAGCAAGACTTCTTTACAATCAAGGGCTTTCCCAGTGTACTAAGGGCCATTGACTGTACCCACATCCCTATTAAACCTCCGAGGTAAGAGAATATTTACCTGAACAGAAAGAGGGTTCATTCCCTAAATGTTCAGGTAGTGTCAGATGCCCACATGAAAATTATGAGTTTTTCCGCAAAATTTCCAGGAACTGTTCATGATTCTTACATCTGGAATGACAGTAATTTGCGTCGACACTTCCTCGAACAATAGTTTGGCCACTCATACCTGCTCGGTAAGTATGCATTTATTATATCACTGATATATACATTTGACCTCTTTCATATTTTCTGAAAAGTATATTACAGTATTTAAAGTATGCATATCATAATTGCTTGTATGATTAACCAAAGTACTTTTTTGTTTGGCAGAGCCAACACCAGCACTTGCTTGCACAAGGGCAGCTATTGAACAATGCTCTAGGGTGCTCAAAAGTAGGTTCCGCTGCTTGCACAAGTCAGGAGGTGCACTCCAATATATATATATATTTCTCTAGTGTAAATAAATTTATATAAAAGAATGCATTGTACCTTCTTTCCATTTACAGTTTCCTTGTATATCTTTGACTTTTATTTTTTTATTTTTTTTTATGAAACCATTTTTTTCTATAAAAGTTATGGCATATTACCAGCTGCTATATCACATTTATTAGTTTCACAGATATGTTACAACCTGAATAAAAGACTTTTATTTTACATTTATTAACAATTAATGAAACTATAAACAGGGAAATGAGGAAGGAGAAAAAAATAATAAGGAAAGACGAAAGATAAAATTAGAAGGAAAGAAAGAGAGTATATGAAAATGAAATTAACAAAAAGAGAAAGGAGAGAGAAGGAGTGAAAGAAAAAGAAGGAAGAGAGGAAATGGAGAGAAGCGGGATGGGTAGGAGTGAAGAGAAAGAAAAAGAGATACAATAGAAAAATATTAAGTTAAATACACAGGCAGCAAGAGAGAAAATGAGAAAGAAGGAAACAATGAAAGTGAAAGTAACAAAAAGAAAAGAGAGAGAAGGAAGGAATATAAGAAACAAGTGATGAGGAAGAGAGAAGAGGGAGGAGGGGTAGGGGTGAAGAGAAAAATAATATATACAATAGAAAAATACAAAATATAATACACACTATGGTTTTAATCATTTGTTTATGGCATTTGTCAAGTCAAATAAGGATCCATTTATTGACAATAGGGCTGCTGTCTGGCCCTCCATTGCACTGCGGAGAACAGCTGTCTGGTGCGAATTCCTCGCACCTCATCAAGGATACCTTCTTGTATCTCCAGCATGCGAGATCCTGCTGCCTGGTGTGTAGTGCTGGAACTCCTGCTGCCTGGTGTGTAGTGCTGGAACTCCTGCTGCCTGGTGTGTAGTGCTGGAACTCCTGCTGCCTGGTGTGTAGTGCTGGAACTCCTGCTGCCTGGTGTGTAGTGCTGGAACTCCTGCTGCCTGGAGTGTAGTGCTGGAACTCCTGCTGCCTGGTGTGTAGTGCTGGAACTCCTGCTGCCTGGCCTACTGTGTGCTGGTGTTTCGCAGGAACTTTGATGTGGCTGACTCCGCTCTTCTGTCTCAGGCCCAGTTGGAGCAGGCCCCAGAGGTTCATTCTCCTCTACAATGACCGTTGCTGAATGATAAGATAGTTTAATTAATCACACATACTGAGTATGTTATAAGAGCATGTACATAATTCCTTGAACAATAAATACATATAGATAATATTAATATTAATATTATAAAAAAAAATATTAATACCATAGTTGACAAAAGTCAAAGAATAGCTAACAGATGGAGATAGAAAATAATTAAAGATTTATGAGAATAAAATTTGAATTATATTTGGCCAAACTTTGGTTATGAATAAGCTTGGTTCAGTCTATTTACCAAGATCAGGAAGAGCTTCATAAGACTCTGACTGCAGTGCATCCGAGATGCCATAAATGACAGCAGGGTCTATCAGCTGGGCCATGGCCTCCTCAGCAGTAGGTGGACCTCCCCCTTTAATATATTTACATTATTATTTTCAAGCCCAAGACCAGGTTCATGGAAACAATACTACATCCTTAGATATTATATCATATAAATCAATTTACAAAACAGTTCAAAATAAACCCACAGAGTTACAGCTTTTCTAAATAATTTTCCTAAATGTGTGATGTTAGCAACAGCTAATAATCTCTACAAAAGTTTGATATTTTTGTTTCATTCTGCATTTGATTATACAAAATAGACTTTTAAGAGAATATTACAAAGTAAGGCTACCAAATCCAAAAATGACTTAATGCAATTACAACTCTTCTAGTTGTTTAATGAATCATCATTTTTATTTATTTATTTTTTTTTTTTAAGACATTTTGCATTAAATTTCATAAGGTTTTGTAATCATACATGACATAGTCACATGGATAAGGTACAGTGAAAATGCTCACAGACAACTATATATCCCCTAGCAATGGTTAAAGACCCACACTTTATGCATGTAAAAAAAGAAGCATTTCCAGATATAATTTGACAGAATACATAGCACACACAATGGCATTTTGTTGGCTTTTGCCGAGACGACATGTCAATACTAAAAGAAACTGACTTATTCCTTATTTCAAGCTTAACATCTCCTTAAACTGATAGCTTTGACATCTATTTATAACTGTATATGACCTTACCTGTTTCTGTCAGAAGTTTTTTTCTAATACTTAGTTTCTTCTTAGTGTTGCTCTTGAAGTTAATATACTTGAGTCTGACTTCCTCGGGACTTCGGAGCGTCTTCTCTGTGGCGTTCACGGCTGCCGTCACTGCCCCCCATGTCTTGACCTTCGTTTCATAGGACACGGAAGCAGCCAGGGTCCCTTCTAGAAGGTCTAGGTGTTGTTGCACCGTCGCAGTGAGAGCCAAAACCTCATCACTGCTAAAATTCGGCCTCCTTTTCTTCGACATTGATGCAGCTGTTCTCAAAAAGCTCTGTTGTAGGATTTTGTTTACTTCTTGCGGGATTGGTCAAAGGAGCCTAGAGAAACATGTAAGGTGCTCGCTGATTGGCGGAATCGA
>BOPN01005085.1:102500-106119 GCA_017312705.2 Penaeus japonicus | reverse complement strand
ATATATGTATATATATATATATATACATATACATATATACATACAACTTTATAGTTTGTATTAATGATGTATGTGTGTGTGTGTATGTGTATATGTTTGTATATGTATATATGTGTATATGTATATATATGCATGTATGTATATGTGTATATATATATACTCAACAATAATATATATATTAAAAACAAAGAGCATTAAAAGGTAAATAAAATGAGAAGTAAAGTAAAGTAAAGGAAAAAAAAATATCTTATAGAAATTTTCTTGCATATGTGGAGGATTTGTTAATATCCTTTCTTCTTACGTAGTAATTTGTTTGAGATATCGTGCAGTGAAATGGTGATAACTAGGAATCAGTCAAGAAGAGATCATATAAAAGAAGAAACAAGGATGCCACCTAGAGTAGAAGAAAGAGGACCGAGCTCCCTGAGCTGCAGGTTAAGCAAATGCATGGAGGAAATTTATGAGTGACGAACCCTGAAGTATACAAGAACCGAACAGAAAGAGGTAACCCCCACTACCTCCTGACAGATGCATGGGCACCAGGTAACCCTGTTATAGAAGCCTCTCCTCTCCTCTTCATAGGAAGTGGCCACATCAACCTACTGGACTATTTAAGACAAGAATAATGAAATGGTCTGACTGAACAGGAAATACAAGACTCAGAGGTATATGAACCCTAAGAAAATAAGCATATTCATCCAGACAGTTGACAGGGAAATGACCACAAAGGAACACTTACTTCCTATCCCCCCAGAAGACAGCACCCCAACACAACCTCAAGGAGGCTCCCAAGTAGCATGTGGACAAGGGATTCCTCAAGAGGAAAGAAGAATCCTCTAAGATTATAGAAGAGAATAACCCTCCTTACATAGATATGGTAGCTAAGGAATAGAGAAGAGAGAAAGAAGCCTGGCACATAATTTCTAGCCCCCTTGGAAAGAGGTCAACCCCTCTTCACAAAACCCAGAGCCAACAGAGATAAGTAATGACCAATAAGAAATAAGGAAAAAACAACTGGAACTGCCAGTGCAGGGAACTTAGATGGGCAAATCCTCAAAACAAGGAATACATCCATTGGAGAACAACAGGAGATCCAGGCAATCTCAGAATCCACAGGTATGGCAAACAGAAGAAAGACCAAGACAGAACAACAACCCTCAAGGATGGAGAACACAGGGAAGACAAATGGAAGCCACAGAATGGATGGAGATATGAAGGAAGAGAAAACATCCAATGGGGACAAGAACAAGGAGGAGGAAGATATTGAAAATCAGCCTGGGTGATTACTAATTTTTATGAGAAAAACTTGGCATATACACAGGAAAGACTTCTTCAGGATTTCAACATTTCAACATCCCTTACCTGATAAAAGAAGGGATAGATCATGTCTTGGGAAACACCCTTCTGAAATTTAACCATGGCTTCTACAAGCAAAACAAAGGAACAGCAATAGGAGCCTTAGCATCAGTGGCTATAACTAAAATATTTGTTTATGTTAGCATAGAAAAGAAGAGGAAGACAATAACAAAATAACCTAGGTATTCTTCAGATATATTGACGACATCTTTAGCATTTTTAAAAAAGAACTAAAAGAGTACCATGAGGGCATGAAAAAAATACACCCAGATCTGCAATTCACCCTGGAATATGATCCACATAAATTGCCTTTCCTAGATATTCTAGTGTATTTTGACAACAGAGGAAACCTACAAACCCATGTTTTACAAGCCCTATACTCATCAATATCTCCATTTTTAGTCAAGCCACCACCCTAATTTGACGAGATCCCTTCCCTAAACCCTGTAGTATAAGAATTAAGAGATTGTATGCAACCCAGAGAACCTGATGAAGGCCCTAGAAGAAAATTCGTTTTTTTCATGCTCGGAGGATATAACAGCAAGAGCATAGGCAAAACAAAATGGAGAATAAAGGATCATCCTCCCTATGCTGTATTCTTTAAGCACAGCACCAATTCTAAGGTCATCAATCAATATATTTGATTGCGGGTGCAGGAAGATGCAAAGGATAGGCCATGGAAACAAAGGTTCGAGATTCTCCACCCATGCTTGCAGGGAAAAGGGACCAAACTATAGGAGAGATCATCAGAGCAGAATTCCCTTCACCATTAACCCTAGAAAATTTACAAAGAAAGGCCAAGTGAAAGTTCAATGATTGGTGGGGCCCTCATGGAGAGCTGAAAGACAGGTCCCTCTTTTAACACTCAACATAAATTTGTATACTTTTGATCTTCCTTGTAGATAACTGAAGAGGAACCTGAGAAAGAGAAGACACATCAAAGAAAGAAAATATTGTATTTGTGATTCATTCTTTATGAATATATATCTATACTTAGTTCTCAGTTTTTATGGTTTTCCCCAGCCAATTCTTGACTATAAACCTAAACAAACCTAACCTAAACTTACTTTACCTTACCTACCATTATCAATTAGTCATATAATAATATTAGTAACAACAAATAACAATAATAATAATCCTAGCAACAAAAACAATAATAGTATTAATAATGATAATAATAGCATTTATAATAATAATATTAAGTAATGATGATAGTGATAAAGATAGTAGTAGTAGTAGTAGTAGTAGTAGTAGTAGTAGTAGTAGTAGTAGTAGTAGTAGTAGTAGTAGTAGTAGTAGTAGTAGTAGTAGTAGTAGTAGTAGTAGTAGTAGTAGTAGTAGTAGTAGTAGTAGTAGTAGTAGTAGTAGTAGTAGTAGTAGTAGTAGTAGTAGTAGTAGTAATAATAATAATAATAATAATAATAATAATAATAATAATAATAACAACAATATTGATAATGATAATATTAATAAGAGTGATGAAGATAATCATAAAAAGTGATGATAATGACAGCAATAATGATAATAACGACAATGAAAATAATACTGATAATAATAATAACAGTATCAATAATAATAATAATTATACCAATAATAAAATGATAATGATGATGTCCAGATGTTTGCACATTCCATGATCAGTTGGCCTTGCATACAGGCATATACACATTTGCCTGATAGGTGGACACTCTAGTTTTGCATAGATCCTGTGTTTTTGAACACCAATTAAACAAGGAGCATGTACGAGGGATAGAATGAAGTAGTAGTAATGATGATAATAGTAATAATAACCATAATAATAATAATAAAAAAGGATCAAAACAGAACATGGGATGCCTTGTGCATCATATAAAAAAATATGGAGGAGCCAAATAAACAATGTTACGTAAAATTTATTGTGCAGTACATGACAACCTGTAATCAATATTGTACCCTAATATGACTAGAACAAAAAGGGTAACATTTTATTCTTTTATTACCAGAGATTGTAGGTTTTCCTTAATCATCATATTTATCTTGATGAACATCTGCCTAAACAGTATTTTTGAGCCTTATCTGAACTATACAAGGAAAGTCACAACCAAATAACATCTCAAATTTAGTAAGGTTGCCATCTTAACAACTTGGTGTAAAGAAGTATCTACTCTAATTTGTATGTTATTTATCATTATTTGCATTTCATCTAGCAGCAGGCCTTGTCATCCCTCCTTATCTGAAAGTGTACACATGACAATGCTCATATATCTAATGAGCCACATTTCCC
>BOPN01005085.1:80000-82500 GCA_017312705.2 Penaeus japonicus | reverse complement strand
ATAAAAAAATATGAATGAAAAAACAATTGTAAAATCAAATGCGATTGGACAAAAATTATAAGAATTTTTAAAAATTACTAATGTAATACTATTTCCAATTTGTCAATTACTTGTACATGCATGAAATTTTATATTTTTCTTTTCATTTTGGATTTTTGTTTTTAAGTATAGAAAATCTTTTTTGATATTCCATTAAAAGAATGCTTCCACTTTCCATTGGTATTATCACATAGAAGTGAAGAACAAGGACAAAGTTCAATAAAAGAACACTAGATAAACATTGCTGTAACATGGTAATATTTACACATGCCTTTACATTTCAGATACAATCATGCAAACCGTAAGAATAGGGTGGGTGAAAAATGGTCTGAGAGGATAGGAGCGGCCTTGCAGGCAAACACACTGGTACAAAGTGTTGCGTGCTTGTTATCTTCCCACAGGGAGTGGAAGTAGCTGAAAATGCGTCTCATCATGAATGGGTTAAACTAGTTGAAAAAATAAGAACTAGAAAGAACTTAGAAAGTAGACTCAGAACACCAGAAAGAACTTGTACTGCATTAAAAGTAGGACCAATATGAATGGTGGTGATGGCTCTGTCGTATATATGCACTGCTGACAGTCTATAGGCTAAAATTCATTTTGTAGTCTCATCAAAAACAATTACCTTTATCCTCCACCACCTTGATATCTTTTCATAAACACCCACAGTTCCATTGGCAAGGGCATAGCCAAATCTGGAGCCATGCATTGGGCACAAAGCTGTCACTGCCTCAGTTTCTGACATTTCAAACAGAATCTCTTCCCGCTTGAACACTCTTATGTCAAAGTCCTCAGAGCCTACCAAAAGCTGAAAGACAAATAACTCATAAGATACTTTGTTTTTACTATTATTGTATTTTCTCATACAAAGAAGGAATAACAAATGATAAATTTCATTTATCGCATACTGGGTAATTTATCATACATTAAACTTTTCTAACAAAAATAACAAAAATTGCAGAATATTACAATACCTCATTTTCGTCATCACCATCAAAGTCAGTCAAAGTGATAGATGACACATTATCTCCTGTCACAGTCCAAAAAGGATCATTACCATCACCATCAAAGCCATGAATGGAGCAGTTACCCCCAATAAGTGCCAACGGTAATGGATTTCGACCTAAATGTCCAATGGTAATGGCATTTGCTCCATCAGATACCTGGTAAGAAAATAAATTAATACATAATAGATATATAACTTGATGCTGACAGTGTTTTGAAGAACACTCTGGCCAATGCAATTCATCTTAAAATGCAAAGGAGATGCTGTTGAAATGATAGTAATACAGTATTTACATTAATATTTCTCTCTTGTTAACTTAAGAAACTAAAGGAATATGTAATGTGTATGGAACAATTTCTCACATAATTGAGATACAGAATTAACCAATCTGAGATGGGCCACATCATAAGACCTAGGCATCTCAAGATGTGTGTTGTCTATATTTTTCTAGACTTATGGTATGAAATGAGCATCCATACACAATATAATAGCAAAGTGATACTAATTAGCCTATTAGTATAATAGGTTATCATAATTAAAGGAATAAATACCATAATTTAAACAAAATGAAACATACAGTACAAAAGTGATCCGTCGGATATGCCTGTAGCAAAAGGATTAATAAATGAGTTGTATGGAGCAATAATGCTTTCCATGTCATTATCATAACTTCTTGATAAACCCTTTCAGCATAAAAGTAATAATAGTGAAATGGGACAATACAAAAAGACTCCTGCTACTCAATTATTCATGTTGAACAGGAAAACAGAACTCAGAAGTTCAGAGCTGACAGCTCTGTTTGCATGGAATATTCCCTTCTAACACTAATAACTTATTTCCAAAAACTGGTGTGAACCATTAATGTCAGTGACAAAAGTCATCCATTCACATAGAGTCTTAATAAATGTATAGGGAATATTCTCCTGAGATCTAATGTTGTGTGCTAAAACGAAACTTTTTTTTTGGGGGAGAGGGGGGGAGGCAGTCCTGACAAAGAGAGTACATTCTACATGCTTTTGAGTTTTCCTAAATATAAGCTCTTTGGGAATCAACACTTCTTGAAGTCATCTTCTAGGGATTGGGGGGAGACTCTGCCTTTGAAAATATTGATAACTATGGATGACCTCTCAACGACTTCATGAGGAGCAGGTTAATGGTGAGAAGGAACAATTCCAACTCTTTTTGTTGATTGAATAAAGTTAGCCAGGTATCACCTCAAGCCATATGTACAGAACCTCCACTACCCAAGTTATAGGAACAGAACCAACTCTTCCCATATCCAGGAAAACTAACAACCAGGGCTGTGCATCCTTACTGACATTAAGAAAATGATAATCACCCTCCCCCAGTATATAAATTCATTTCACAGTTAATGTAATGACAGAGAATGTGTTGCAGAATGTGTCTGAATGATCAGATTCTAAAGGGCTTAATGAATGAAGCAAAACTACCCCA
>BOPN01005085.1:42500-65000 GCA_017312705.2 Penaeus japonicus | reverse complement strand
TCCCTTTTTTCTTTGGAATGCGACACCTTGGTCTGAAGTCTGGAAAAGCATTTAAAAAATAGCAGTTGTTCGGCATGCTCGTCTGATACGGCACAGAAAATGGCTTGAATTCTATTCCCGACGTTGTATTTAGTCTTCATAGCAAAGGGAACCAAAAAATGCAGTAGTTTGGATACTTCATTTCCCCACAATACGGATAAGCTAGATTTGCGGAACAGGTATTTCGCCGGGCTTATATGCACTGAGGGGAGCCCGCCTGTGTCAGCGTTTGCTGATTCTTGAGAGCGTGTGCCAACGAATGTTGACTTGATCTGAGCTTGGTCCTTACCCATCGCGATGACCAGGCACGGCAGTAACTGCCAGGCAATAGTGGAAACTCACTAGTTTGGACGGGGCTCAATCTGCCGACCACTGGGATGTGAGGCCGGCGCGCTATCCATTGCATTACCAGACGGCCATTTCCCATGACATACAGATCATATCATTGGAAATGGTTATGAGGATAGAAACGTGTTTATTGAAATGCAAATTATTAATTACTACATAATATTCTCGAATGCAAAATCTTACATGGGACATAAACATTTTATAATCTAAAGTAATTTCATTGTTGTAATGCTAGTGCATCTTCCTTTATAAACTATCGTTCCATTTTCTGTATCCTGGCGGTCACCGCCGTGTCTGGGCATCACGCTGGGTAAGGAACTAAGCTCAGGTCGAGTCAACACTAGTTGGCACTCTCTCACACGAGTCAGCACAAGCTGACACAGGCGGGCTCGCCTCAGTGCATGTAAGCCCAGCGAAGCTTCTGTTCCGTAAAACTAGTTTATCCTTATCATTATAGACCCATTTTCTGTTTCTTGTGGCAGCTTGCTATCTTTAGACTATGGTAAACATAAGATTATAAAGTCAAAACAGAACAGAATAATGGAATTCGCAGCAATGTTAATATTACGAGCAGTGAGGGTACGGATAATAGACCGGTAAGGGTATTGCACTTGCTTTTGCAATGGTGATAATTCTCATGAAGATTTTCACTTTAGTTTTAGTCACAATTTTGATGCTGAAACGAACGCCATAAAGTAAAAGGAAACGCAAAAGATGATAGCATGGAAGATATTAGTGATAGTGACAAATACAAAAGTAATAGTTGAAATCTCAATTATATTTTTTTCATAAAAGCAATAGTATTTATAACCACGGCTTTTAATAATGATAATGGTAATAAAATAATAATAAGTTTGATAATAATGATATTAATAAGGATAATGTTAACGATGCTGATAGTAACAATCACATTAATAATGATAATGATGGTACTACTAATAATAATGATAATGATAACAACAATACATATGCTTATATGGTAAATCTTATTCATGATACCAATGATAATTGCAAAACAAGTAAAGCTACTGATAAATACAATGCAAAGTAAATAACTTCCATTGTAATCAAATTACTACTAAACACAATAAAAGTAATAGTAACACAACAATAAAATATAGAGCGTAAAACTAAGGCAATTGCAGTAATGATAATGATGGTAGTAATAACATTATTGATAGCAATAGCAAAGCTCACTATTCACTGGTTGCTATAGATGTGAAATTACAAGCTGAAAACCAGAAATATAAACACATTCCAGCACGTACAGCTAATCGCTTAGATATGAGAAAAATATGTAAGATGTATTTCCCTTGTGATCATTTTTCACTTCATTGGATTTTTTTCACTGCATGACCAAACCCTATTTGACTCCTCCTCCACCTCCAGTGCTATTTGTCAGCCTTTCTTACCGCCTGATACTCATATACCTAACTACCGTACGACCCTCTCTCTGGACACAAACGCGGACAAACCTTTGTATTGCTATGGACTACTAGTATCGCTCTGTCCTAAATGGAATACGAAGATTGGACATTACTACGTTAAGGCCCTAGTCCTCTTTAATAGTCATTTCAGCTAAAATCTATGCCCGTTTAATACCTTTGATAAACATACATTACAGACGTCAGCAACCTTTTGTATGTAGTGTGCCGATGCCGTACAGATTTATAGTTTTCTACCCCTCGCATGTCAATTATGACCTCCTGTCTGTTGCATTGAACTTTAGAATAAGTGATATTACACATATGTAAACAAAGACATCCATTTTGAAATTATACACTACTCATTCATGATACAAAAAAGTAGTAGACCCACTCAAATATAATACTACTTCCTTTCTTCCCCTTCCCCGTTTTCTATAAATCATAGTTATTATCATCATTGTTGTTGTTGTTATCATTATTATTATTATCAGGTTTAGTAATATCATTATAATCGTTATCATTATTACTACTATCGTTTTTGTATATGCTCGTGGCATGCCATACTTAATCCCGTGCCAAGGGTTGCCGACCTCCGGTATACCAGACTATGCTACTGAGTTCGCTGGGAAACCGCTTTCCCACTTAGTTTTTTTTTCTTTTCTTTTTTTGTTCCGCACGAACCGTTGGTTTTGAGAATCCTTCATGGTCTTCCTTTGAAGGTGGATTTGAAATTGAACATTTAAGTTCTGCTATGTGTGTGTGTGTGTGTTTATATATATATATATATATATATATATATATATATATATATATATATATATATATATATATATATATATATATATATATATATATATATTACCTCCCTGACCCGGAGTCGAACCTCTGCTTATCTGTGAATTTATCTGTAAACAAAAATTCATGTGTGTGAATTCGAGTGTTTCGGAGGAAAGCTTGAGACAGCTCTTTCTTGCCATTCATCAGTATCCACTTTCAGAGCCAGATTTAGACGTGATGAGGCCTACTTGGCAAGTCGGGCGGCCGACTAGAACGACAGTTTCTTATTTTCGATAGTGCCAGGGTAACTACTTTTTTGACTTTGACAAGTTTATTGAGACAACTGATTACGAACTACGTCAGGCTGAAGTGGCTCGGGGAAGCTAGGAGAATGGGAAGGAGACAAAACACGAAAGCGATTATTACTTTACATTGCTAGCAGTTCGTACATCTATCTGTATATCACTGTCTTTGATAATTGATTTTTATGAATAAAGGTATGGTTTACCGCATGCAAAAAGACACTCACAACACCATACTCATCTGAATGTGGAAATAATTTCAGAAATTATTCATGAGGAACTAGATGTGACATACACTGTACAGTAGACCCAAGGCAAAGGACATCGAAAAAAATAAAACAAATAGACGGAAAAGTGACAGATTTAATCTTATACTCATAAAATCAGTAGATGCTCGTAGTTTGAAGAATCCTGCTATAATCCATTTCTGAGTAATTACTTATTCTTTCTTTTTCAATATTGATTTTGTTAAATAGAAAGCTCTACTTAAATGTAATCGATATGAATCAACATAGCATGTATTTAGTGCATCCTTAAGTAGAAGGTTTTACGTTCTCTCCTTGGGGCTGAACACTACTGACTCGAAATAAGAAAAGTTTATGATGGAATTTTAAAAAGCGGAGGGAAGATGAAAGGAATAAACAGAAAAATTACTTGAGGACAAGAGTCTGGAAGAAGGGGATTTAACAGACATCATTTAAATAAACGAAGGGAAAGGGGAGAGGGATGATAGATGTTTTCGTTGTTTAGGAAGATGATAATCGGAGAGTAACAGAGATGTGACGTATTTAGATTGGAAAGTCACAGAAAGAACAACATATTGGACACAAAATGGCTCATCTTTGTCTCATCTGGCGAGTCGAGCTGAACGCGCAACTGAATAAAATAAAAAGAAAACTCAAAACAAGTAACAATGTTTAAAAATCAAGGGCGGTACCAAACGCAAATACTGTAGTTGGTGATAGCGAAAATAACAGTTGGGAACAGATTGTTAACTAGGAAGTACACCATTTTGTTATCTAAGAATGATGCGAAGAGAGATCTGTTGAAGATGTCAATGGAGGAAATGCGGTTATGACTGACACTGCGTATATATATATATATATATATATATATATATATATATATATATATATATATATATATATATATATATATAAACATGAATATATGTATGTATATGTATATATATGCATATATATATATACACACACACACACACACACACACACACACATATATATATATATATATATATATATATATATATATATATATATATATATATATATATAGTGTGTGTGTGTGTGTGTGTGTGTGTGTGTGTGTGTGTGTGTGTATATACACATACATATATATATATATATATATATATATATATATATGTGTGTGTGTGTGTGTGTGTGTGTGTGTGTGTGTGTGTGTGTGTGTGTGTGTGTGTGTGTGTGTGTGTGTGTGTGAAAATCTAAGGTTATTAAACATAAATTTCTGCAAAACTTATGGCGAAATGTTCTTTGTTGTTTACAGCGTTCGATTGCATTGACGTGACGATAGACACTATGTACTTTAGGTTTATATGATCTCTGAGATAAATACATGAGAAACTAAACTAAAGCTTAAGTTTTCTTTTATTTATGGTCTGTGAAGAAGTGGTTAGTATGTATATAAATATAATAAAATGTTTTTTGAATTCACACCATCTCTGGCACGGAAACAAACACAGTGTTTTCATTGTCCAGTTCTGTCAGTGCGAAGAAAGGGAGAACAAGGCTTGGACATTCAAGCTCTTTTATACAATGTCCTGGCAGCTTTGTATACATATAGAAACGGTAAATTTTAGAGTAGTTAGGTAAGCCTTGTATTTTAAAGCCTCTTCTAGTTGAGATGTCATTTATATGTGTAATTTCACAGATTAAATGTTACCGTCTTGAACATCCGACATTGACCACAGGATAGATGTTGGTGTGAAAGTTGAAATATGTATAAACGCGCAGTCACACAAAAAGTTGAGCTAAGTAAATATAAACTTAGACATTTTGATGAATGCATAGTTAAGTGCCCTATTGAATTCCGAAAAATTAACTACACTACACAGTAGATCAAACAATTCTAAAATCCTTTTCTTCTTTAGCACTTCAGTGTATTAACAATACAGCTGCATTACCATATGCTATAACACAGGATGAATTCTAGTTTTCACACATATTGGAATTGATGTGTGGAAACTTCCCTATACCCTATAAACTGGGCCCTAGCAGTAGGGGAGGACTTGTTGTACAACAGGGAAATGCACTTCAGTATATGTGGCTTGTCAGCCAATCATTTGTAAAGGGGTTGCTTCTGCCCCCAACCCCCTCCCTAGAAGACAAAGGTCCTTCATGTCATGGTAGGATAGAGCATAGGGCCTATCACAAGGTGGGTTGTGCTCAATCCTGCTGAGTATATGTGGAGCATGTTTGCCTTCCTGGGCAAAGGAGGGTTGCAAGGGGCTGTGGTTGCAATATGGGATTAGCAGATAATGAGTGTCAGTCCAATGCATACTCATCAATTTTCTTACCTATCATATTTGATGATGTGGTGGCCCAGTATGAGGGGCATATGGGTTTTTTGTGCATTAATTACTACATATAGAGGGGGTGAGAGAAATCCATTATGTTCACTGTTGTGTGGTGATAGATCTTCAAGATTGTTATGTTGTATTCACTTAAGTTGAAATTGCTCCACTTATTTACAAGTAGAAACCCCCTACGCAGGGCCTATGCCTATGCAATATTGCATCGGGAACGTCACACTGGTGTGTCGCCCTGTCATCGGGCATTTAGCCATGTCACACGGGTGTGATGCACCGTCATCATAGGGTTAAGGGCTAATTTGCAATGAAAATGTTAAAAAAGTAAAAGTTCTTAAAATTGCCTGACCTATCAAGTGGTGTGATTTCTATTTTAGAATTCCAAGTGGGCACTAAGGTACACATTTATCAAATATTTTCTTCATATTTTGTCACTGTTTTTTGCTCAGCCCCAGTAAATAATGGACCAAGTAAATACCATATTGTCACAAAATAGAAGAATTACTATGACCATTGTTGTTGGTTTATGAATGTTTGTGTGGTACTTATATTAGAATATGATAATTGTTTAGAATGAATTATACCTACTACAGAAAAGGCCAAGAAACCTCCCCACCTGCCATCCGACTGTATACATATTTTATTAAAACCACGACCAATGGGTTAAAAAGCCATTTTGAGGGAAGATCCACTATCATGGCAAGCAAATGATCAAGCTCCAGTGATTTTTTTTTTTAAACTTTTTTGGAAGATCAAAGACATTTGCAAGTTTTGTTGTCAGTATATGCTACTCTTGTTCCTTTTATAACAGTAAACTGATGTACAACAGTATCATTATAATACCTTGAAAGCATTTGGTCTTTTATTAAACTCATTTACCATAATTTCCTGTATTTGAATATAGTATATGCATGCAAATCTTTGAATGCCAATATCCCATTTTCATTTTCTTTACTTGTAAACCATAGTTTTGTTATCAGTGGGCATATATCAACACCTAATCCCATTCTCATATATATCTGTCATAATAAATTTTGCTTGCTTGATTTGAAAATTGGTTAGTATTACATCCCTGTTCCTATGTGTGATAGTCTGTTATGTCAGAACAACCTATAGCTAGTGAGGTTGACATTCACTATAATGAACCAGGCTTGATCTATAAAAATTATATGTAAGCATTAGTAATGTCTGTCTTAAGATTTTAAATAAATATATTCTCAATTTATTTAAACCCTTTTCTAAATTTAGAGTAGAATGTATATTTACCCAATCACTTGCACACAAGCTCTTGTGCTGCCATGGATAGGTGTGTATTCATATTCCATTCACACAGTAGGGAGGAGGAACAAGAGACATAATCCCCTTCTTTAGCTGAACCTCATGTCTTGATGACACTGAGTCACGGTAATCTATCCTTCCATTGGCTAGTGTGTGCTTACTGCCCAGTTCACTGTTTCATGTGTGCTGATAAAGATTTGGATATATAAATTTATGTAGAGATTATATATATGTATATTGAGATTTTATCTACACTATAGTTTTTTTTGTTCTGGCTTAAGAAACTTGCTGATCAAGATGTATTTTTTATGGAACATTGGGAGGTAAAAGGTAAGTGACATACCTGAGAAGTAAGATTACATTGTATATTTGCTGATAACCTCCTTTTATTTCATAAGAAATAAAATGAAATAAAATGTATACATTTTTTCTTGCAGATTTTGATAGTATTTGAAAACAATATATGATGATCCTGTTATTGGTGCAGTAGAAACTTCAATATACTGATTATGTACTTTTATCTCTATAAACTATATGTTTGCTTGTGCTACTATGCTGTTTAAGCTGATTTATGTAGCTTTAAGCCATTGACTATGGAGATAAGCGCTGTTTGGTTTTACAGAAGCTTAGTCTCCAAAAAATTAATTAATAGGTCAAGCTGACCTCACTTATTTATCCCTTTCTAAAGACGTTTTGTGAAAGCTTTATTTCTGTTGCAATTATTATTATTGCCAACTTTATTGCTACTTTCATTGTTGTCATTATTATAAGAATGGCTAAGACAACAATAATGAAAAAAGTATGTTTTTTCAATGAGAATTCAAGGAATGGGGTAAACAGGTAAAGTCAGGTAGGCCTACTTAACAATTCTTGGTAACTAGTTTATAATCAGACTTACCCTTTTGCATTATAATGTTAAAAATTGAGAACATAAAAGTTCAAAATGACTTGAAGACTGTGGAATGAATGTCAAAAAAGTTAAGATGTATGTTATCTTCTGGTTAAAGTGAAGGAGCACATTTTTTCATAAAGCCCATTCATTATTTCACGAACTAAAGATGAACTAAAGAGAGGCAAAAGACACAAAACATGGGGCACAAGGCAGTTAAGTGTAGATTGCTAGATGTAAATCACATCAATTGATAAAGCTATTAATTAATAGGATATATTCAAGGAGAAGGCAAAGTGCTCAGAGGGACAGCCAGAGTGATGGAGGCATTAATTACTAACGACAGTGCATTGCATGTGAATATGTAACTATTTATTGTGTATGAACATAAAAAATTTGTAGTTATACTTATGGCCTCTGATCTGCTTTTATGAATGGATCTGTAGCTGTGTAGCTGTCCCTTTAATTATTTTACATTATGTACTGTTTTAACAGTTATATAATAATGATGGTTATATCCAACTTATGCAGCTGTTTTAAGTTTTGTATCACCAGTTTATCTTTGATTTATATATGCTAAAAAAAAGTAATGAAGTGGCTGCAGTTGGGAATGATTTTGACCAGAATGTGAACATGCTTTCTAAGGTACAGATCTCTTAAATTTGTTAGAACCATTATGCCTCTTATTTTAGATATTATTATATGGAAGACAGGTCTGAATATAAACTATGAAGACTAGATGAATATGACATTGTACTTCAATCAGTATTTTTTTTTCTAATTTCATTATAATGTATATGTAACAGTTGTAACCTCTCCTAGAATATGTAATGTAACAATGTTTTGTTTGTTTTTCAGATTGAGTTTTTAACATGGGGGATGATTTATCATGGAGAATCAGACCTCCAGGCTCAGTAGGACCAGAAGTGGACATTTCTGTAAGGTAAAAACTGAGGTTGAGAGGGAAGAAGAAGGACAAAGGCATGATGGGCATTGTAGAGGTTGGGATAATTGTACGCAATAAATGATGGTTCCAGAGGCTAGTTGAAATTGGTATCAGTATCCAGAAACAATATCTGAAGTTAGTTGTAACAGTTGGTGAACTATTAAGAATGCATAACAAATGTGAAATACATTCTCTCCATATCATGCATGTTTTCTCTTAAGTTCCCTTTAGCACCACCGGGAAAAGAGGTGATAATGAAAAATGTTTAGGAAGTAGACTGGAGGTAAAGAGGGAAGGAAAGGGATTAAGATATTACAAGACAGTTGACATGAAATTGTTATAGAGCCTGGCTTATTGGCCAAAGGGGTCATTTCAGTTTTTAGTTATGAAAAGTAGAGTAACTAACATCTTGTTCTACAGTTGGGTTGAATATTTTTATCCAACCAGATGGTGGGTAATCTTTATACTTACACGGTGATTTTGATGTTCCCACCTGACGTCAAGGTGATATCCCCTTGCTGTTCCTGAAATCAGTATGGCAGTATAATGGTCCTCCGCAGGAAGGGGTTGAACTCTTACATTTTATGTATGATATTTAGAGGGAAACATAATCAGATACACTGAATAAAATGGCAGTGTGACATATGAAGTGATAAGGATAAGCTAGATTTGAAGAGCAGATGCTTTGCTGGGCTTATATGCATGCCTGTGTTAGCATGTGCTGACTTCTGAGAGAATGTGCCAACGAATATTGACTTGATCTGAGCTTGGTCCTTACCCATTATAATGACCAAGCATGGCAGTAACTGACAGGCGACAGTGGAAACTCACAAACTTGGATGTTGCTTGATCTGCCAACCACGGGGATGTGAGGCAGGGTCGCTAACCATTGCACTACCAGAGAGCTCTATGAAGTGATGATCAGAAGTAATAATCCTTAATCACGTTGTATAATACTTTAATATAACGCTTAAAATTAGTTTTTGATAATGGGTGACAACATGTTGGTGTCAGTAGTCATCATGGCATTTTATATGTAAGGAGACAGTGGATCACAGTGTTTCTCTATTTCACTGTGAGTATTAACTTTATTTAGACTAATAATGCCAATTACAATTATAATTACTATAATTGCCATGATATTCAGCAAACTAGGTTTATTTTAAAACCCCAAACATATATGAAACACACTCTTCTAGCGCCAGCAGGAAAGAAAGCCTTGAAGGGAACTCTCCATGGTCTCTACCAAGCACTACCTTCAGAGAGCGATGACTCACATCAAGATTCCAACCTCTGGCTCTAAAGTACCGGTGATGCAGAATGTGCGGCAGAATGAGAAGAGGGTGATCCAGACCGTGGGTAGTGTTTGCAATATTCCTGTGCCAGTATAGCTGCTTTGTGGTGTGGCACTCATAGTCATAAGCACAAGTCTCGATATCCCATAATGAGCAAATATAGACCCTGTTGTACAATTTTAGTTAGCTACAATATTGATAAACACTTAGATGACACATGTAAGTCTCACAAGATAGTGAAATATAAAAAATTGGCAAACACAAATTTGGTTCTAGTATTAATAATGAGTGAAGGAAAGGTCTAAATAGGTCATTTAAAGTTCCCTTTCTCTATAATAAAACCTATCTAGGGTGCCTTGCAGGTGACACTAATGCCCTTCCTGGGGACCAGTCAAGCAAATCTATCCCTGTCTGCAAAGGGTTAAGTTACCATAAGAAATAGTAAGATAAAGGTTGCACATCTGCTAAAGTCTAAGCATTGTACTAGGCATAGATATCATGGAGGCATGATGAACTACATCTTCATTTCTTCTCTTCTTTGCAAAAAAATTGTATTTAGTAGAATTGGAGAATATTGTTCATATATAAGTATTGTAACATTGGTCAGGAAACATTACAAATATGAAAATACAATGGTATTAAAGAATCAATGAACATATAACAAATTAATAAACTGCATGTATTCTGGAAACATTATTTAAACTCATAATGTTCTTTTACGTTATTAGTTTATGCTGATATCATTGAAGTGATTCTCAGAAATACAATTGTTTTCACTGGTGATCAAATAAACAAGGGTTAAATATCTAAATATAGTCAGTAGAAAAAAAAGTAAAAGGCATCATTAAACTCACTGAGCTTTTATTTGTAGAAGGCCTGTATACAGCTTTATCTGATATATTAATTTGTAATACCTCCTGCCCTTTTGTTTGGGCTGTATTCCTCTAGTGGCTGCAGACCTATACATCAAGGCAAATATATTACCCTAAATATAATATATGCCTATATTGTGCCATATACAGTGCCATATTGTGCCAGCATATGAAATATGACAAAGTATATTGTTGTTTCCTTCCCATACATAATGGCTATAGGTAATAATTTTGTTTAATTACATGGTACTGAGTTGATATGTTTACAATATTTATAGAAGTATTTACCTATTATGTGGTTATGCAAGAGTGCAGGACAATGGAATGTGCTAGGTATTAACCCTTTCCCGACGGGGCACTCGCTACGCGAAGACCCCTATGCCGGGCGATTGCAATATTGCATTGAAATCGTCACACTGGTTACGACGCCCCGGCAGTTTAGTTTTTCTGATGTCCATAGTGTGAAGGTGCTAATCCACATAGATAGAGAATATAAGCTGTCTTTTCTGCTGGCATGATACCTTTTTTATGTCAGGTATTGTGTGGGTGGGATTTAGACACCTAGGCATGGTTACATAGGGCAACTGTGTGCGTAACAACTGAACTAGCTGTCAAGCCAATTGTTATATGATGCTAGAGGCATCAGCTAAAAAATAAGAGGGACGGGGAAAGTGTTGTCTCCAGCTTCTGGGCAGCACAAACTACCCTAGATGGCATTTTTCCATAAATCAATCACAAAACAAGGGTTTTGGAACCCTGTAGCTCTGAAGCTAGCATCGTTATAACCATAATACTTCATAACTGTGTGCGTGCTTTGACTTTGAGCAGATACCAGTGCCGTGTCACATATATATTGACGCACTTTTCACCGTGTCACATATATGTGACACCCATTGTCATTGGGTTAACATGGAATTGTAATGCAATAACATGCAAAGGCAATCATTTGCTGTCATAAGTAGTGATTAGCATAGTAAATCTTGTTTGTTAGAAGGAAGTATCATGAGCAAGTAATGATAAATGAGAAGTAGGATTTTACTTGATTTTACTTGATTTGGAAGTGTTACCACCATTTTTTATTTATGCTAATTCATTTGAAATATTACATGATATTTGTCTGTAGAATACACATAAAAGCAAATATAAAGAATTGCACTTATATTAAAATCTATATGTGTAATCTGTACAAAATTTGTAGAAACAAAACATATCAAACCCTTCCCATCATTTGAATGAAAAATTTTATGAGTTACTTGGTAGTTGTACCTGTTTTGCTTATTTTCATTTAAAATAAGCAAAAAATTTAATAAAAGTTAACCCATTGCGGACGGGTGTCATGACATACATGACGTAGGAGCTTTGGCCAGACTGTAGTGATTCCCCGAGACATTCCCTTGCCCCAAAGTAAAATCCCGATTGAATCCATGGTAACGTGAACCCTTGTCCTGTGTAGGGGTAGGCTGCCACCAGCTGATAAGGGACCAGCACCCGTGTATGTGCGAGACAGTCGAAGACGTGTAAAATGTATGTTATGTATGTGTATGAGTGTATGTCAGTTTGTATGTGGAAAGAAAGAGTTCCTACACAGGACATTGCCGAGCAGGCGTGGCTAGAGTCAGGCAAACATTCTTATTTCAGTGTTTTCCAAATTAAGTCTTAAAAGATATAAAAAGAAAGTTCCGATCATCAGTTTATTATCATATTATATATATATTCACACAAAGAACAAAAGGTCTCTCCTCCTTGCATATCAAAAAGTCTTTCCTTGGCCTGGCCATGAATTTGCCTGTGACCGCAACCCTTTTTTTTACAATAAAATCCAATAAAATTCAATAAATAATAAAAAGACAACAAGTGCCAAAAGGGCACAGGTTGTGAGCAGTGCTTTGCCGAGCTAGTGGCTCATGTGCTAGAGGCTATCTGCTGACGATCCAGCGCCTCGCAGGGGTATTTATGGGCCCCCTTCCAGGGAGGGAGCATGTGGTAGGCCCTCCTTCCAGGGAGGGAGCGAGTAGTAGGCCCTCCAGGGCAACGCCATCTCTTGGCGCCGCTTCCCCCTCGTGGCGACAAAGGGTACACTCGTGCATTGGTCCTGGAGGGATGGCTGGGGCGAAGCACATCACTACAAGACGACAGGCGTCATGATATACATGACAGTCTGGGATTTTGGATCACTGTGCTATTTGTGCTATGAGAAAGAAGTGAGTGATGATGGCAATTGTAGTCATAATTACTGTAATTATTGTAATATTAAGCTAACTTAACGTCCAAAACCTAGATGGCACCACTTTCTTCTAATACCAGCAGGAGAGAGAGCCTGGAATAGTACCTATTCACGGTCTCTATCAAGCAGTATCCTTATAGAACGATGGCACACAGCAAGTTAATGACCTCTTGCTCTAAAATACCCCCGATGAAGGATGTGCAGGCAGAACGAGAAGAGGAAGGTGACTCAATCCATACCCAGTGTCTAAAATGTGCTCCTTTGCCAATGTAGATGCCTTTCACTGTGGCACTCACAGTCACAATCACAGGTTTTCTTCCTCTTCCCTACCTCTTCATGTTATCTTCATTGTAGGTGGTTATATGTTTCTTATTCGTTCATGACAGCACATAAATATGAAAAAATAAAGTTGCTTTTTGGCCTCCCATAAAACAGCAATACTTCTATCACACTGAGTATAAAGAAAATAATGAGCTAATATGGATCCTATACTACAATTTTGGTCAACTGCAGCATTGATAGAACCTGAAAACACACACAAAATAAAACACAAAAATGGCTATAGTGACTGAAAGAGAGGGAAGATTCAAATTATGTTGCTTCAAGCTGCCTTGCTCTAACATAAAACCTATCCTGGAGATTGGGCAAGCGAATCTAACCCTGTCCGCAATGGGTTAAATAGCCAACTGTGAACATACTTTCATTCCTGGGAATGGGGTGGAGCCAAGTGTTAGCAACTCTGCCCAGGGTAGAGTGTAGCAACAGAAAACCAACACCACCTTTTAACATAGACACTTTTGAGCTGGTGGAAAAGATGGCTATTGTTGATATGTAACTGAAATGGTTATTGTACATTATTTTTTATAAAAAAAATTCTATTAATTGTTTATTGAGAAATTGAGAATTGTAAGATTTTTTTTTGGTGCTGCTTGTATTTAGCAGAAGTAACTTAGGATAATTGCTACCTCCAGCTGGGGCTAATGATAATGGCACTGTAATTGCTACCTCCAGCTGGGGTTAATGATAATGGCAGCTGGCAGAAGCACTTACACCAACAAAATAGACAATTTTTTTTTTCAAAGATAACTTATGTGCATTAGGACTCTGGAACATAGAGTGAATCAGTAATTGACTATGAATACATAAAAACAGAGAGAAAGCAATGAAACATGATAAGGAGGGTTTACCCACAGTAAAGAAGAGTCAGTTGTATGGCAGTGGATGACAGCAGGAATGACTACTAAATGAACATTGACATAAAAATGTATTTTGGCCCAACTGTGGAACAGAAATAATGATAGTTGTTGCTCCTTTTTAAAAACCTCTTTGTTTTCTATGTTTGTTCAATATTTTCAACTATGTGCTCAATATTTTCAGCTCATGTGCTCATCTGATTCTGTGATGTGTACCTCTATGCTTAAAATTAGTTTTCCTATATTTTGCAAAATCTAGAGGAAGTATCTCATATTATGAATTAAGTTTCAGTTGTAATTACCTGTTAGTTTTTTGCTTATTGTCTTTGATCTAAACCTTGTCTAGTTTCAAATTGTTTTTCCTATCTAGACTGCCAGTAGATGATGACGATGAGATGTTGGAAGGTGAGAGAGGAGATGAAACCCCACTGATCAAGCGTGCGGTGCCACACTTTCGGTAAGTACTTTAGAATGTAGTTCATTTTATTTTAAATTTAATACATGCAATCAGTAGAATGTATATCTATTAACTGGTAATGAGAGTGAACAGTCTTCAAAGTCTGGCTTTAGAAGTTAGTAAGAGGAATGCATGAAGGATATGTGTCTTTGACAACTTTATCCCTTCATTTTGGATTTACTCTTTGCACATGCGTAACTATGTTGCCTGCATGCTGATAAAAAAATGTTTCAGAAACACAATTTTGAAGGGACTGTGTAAGTAGGCCAACAATGCAAGGAGACAAACATATCACTTGCATGACTGTAAAGTAAGCTTGTGAGCAGGCCTTTTACCTCTTGCTGAAACTACTTACAGCAGAAATACAGGCAAATATAAGCACACCCACCTCCTTACCTGAGCCCATGCCCATGTTCACTTCCACTTCCACATCCACATCCACATCCACATCCACATCCACATCTACATCTACATCTACATCTACATCTACATCTACATCTACATCTACATCCACACCTACATCCACATCCACATCCACATCTACATCTACATCCACATCCACATCCACAATCACCTCCCCACTCACACACCACCCTCACCTTCCCACTCACACACCACCCTCATCCACACCAGCACCAACATGTATAGGTACACCCACACAAACCCACACTCACACCCTCACCCTCCCCACACCCTCACCCACACAAACCCACACTCACACCCTCACCCTCCCCACACCCTCACCCACACAAACCCACACTCACACCCTCACCCTCCCCACACCCTCACCCTCCCCACACCCTCACCCACACAAACCCACACTCACACCCTCACCCTCCCCACACCCTCACCCACACAAACCCACACTCACACCCTCACCCTCCCCACACCCTCACCCTCACCCTCCCCACACCCTCACCCTCACCCTCCCCACACCCTCACCCTCCCCACACCCTCACCCACACAAACCCACACTCACACCCTCACCCTCCCCACACCCTCACCCTCCCCACACCTCACCCTCCCCACACCCTCACCCTCCCCACACCCTCACCCTCCCCACACCCTCACCCTCCCCACATCCTCACCCACACCCATGTCCACACCCACACCCTCACCCTCATCCTCATTCTCACCCTCACCCTCACCCTCACCCTCATCCTCACCCTGACCCTGACCCTGACCCTAACCCTCACCCACACCCACACCCTCCCCCTCTCCCTCTCCCTCTCCCTCTCCCTCTCCCTCTTCCTCTCCCACTCCCTCTCCCTCTCCCTCATCCTCACCCTCACCCTTACCCTTACCCACACCCTCATCCATACTCTCATCCACACCCACCTCCTCACCCCACACCCATACCCTCACCCACATCCTCACCTACACCCTCATCCACACCTATACCCACACACACCCATATCCTAACCCGAACCCACACCCACACCCACCAACAAACCCACACCCATATCCTAACCCGAACCCACACCCTTACCCCACCCACACCCCCCACCCTCACCCTCACCCACACTGGAAGGCACTGATATTGGTTATCATGTGACCTAAGACACTGATTATACATGCTGTATTAGTTGATTGTTATATGCTAGTATTCAGGCTTGACCTGATGTGCCCTGCTTCCTGTGTCCACTTCCGTCTTAACTCTGCAGCCACCCTTAACGGCTGAGTTTGGCATATAAAGTAGCCCAAGAGGTGTACATAAGCCAGGCCAGAGAAGGGACACTGCTCACAGAAAAGGAATTCAGACAGAGAGGAGAACAGGCAGAGCGAACACCCTCGGCCCCCTGCCGGACCCAATTGTGTTAACAGATTCCACCAATGAAGACCATGACACCCAATTACAATGAGCGAAGCTAGTGGGTCACAACTAGGTCACCCACACCCACATCCACTCCCACACTCACACCCACACCCTCTCACTCTCACCCTCACCCTCACCCTCACCCTCACCCTCACCCTCACCCTCACCCTCACCCTCACCCTCACCCTCACCCTCACCCTGCCCTTATCCACTCCCACACCCTCACCCTGCCCTTATCTACTCCCACACCCTCACCCACACCCTGATCTACTCCCACTCCCACACCCTCACCCCCACCCATGCCCCCACTCATGCCTTCACCCATACCCTCACCCATACCCTCACCCATATCTCACCTATACCCTCACCCACACCCTCACCCTTCACCCACCACCCTCACCCACACCTTCACCCTCACCCACACCTTAACCCTCACCCACCACCATTACCACCACCATCACCACCATCACCACCACCACCATCACAACCACTACCACCACCACCACCACCACCACCACCATCACCACCACCACCACCACCACCACCACCACCACCACCACCACCACCACCACCACCACCACCACCATCACCACCACCACCACACCCCCACCACCACCACCACCACCCCCACCACCACCACCACCACCACCATCACCATCACCATCACCATCACCACCACCACCACACCCCCATCACCACCACCACCATCACCATCCCCATCACCACCACCATCACCACCAACATCACCACCACCACCACCCCCATCACCACCACCCACCACCCTCACCCACCACCCTCACCCACCACCCTCACCCACCACCCTCACCCATCACCCTCACCCATCACCCTCACCCACCACCCTCACCCACCACCCTCACCCACCACCCTCACCCACCACCATCTTCCACCCTCTTCCTCACCCACCACCATCACCCTCACCCACCACCTTCACCCTCAGCCACCACCCTCACCCACTGTAACCCACCAGTGCCACCAGTTTGAAGACCACCAGCTGGCACCAGTTTGTAAACACCCTGTGCCACCGGTGCCATCAGTTTGTAAACACCCTGTGCCACCGGTGCCATCTGTTTGTAAACCACCAGTGCCACCAATTTGTAAGCCACCTACTGGCACCAGTTTGTAACCCACCACTGCGAGCAGCTGTTATAACCACTCGATGCCCTGGTTGTGATGCGGTGGTTAAAGAGACAGACGTTCACGTGCCATGGTCTTTATTGTGGACTGTTAATTACACTAGACCCTGGCCGAAGGCCAGGAGGTCGAGAGCGGCTTCTAAGCTCTAGTCTCTGTCTGACCTCTCTGTCCTGATCTGTGTGTCTCTGTGTGATCCTTACATGTCCTTAAGTACAAATCTTTAGTCACTTTCTTCGCCTCGGGGTTTCCGTTAGCAGACACAGCTGCTTAGAAAAAGCTTGTGTTCCGAGGCGGAAACGAACACAGGAAGCAGGATGCGTCAGGTCAAGACACACTGCCATCGATATTGCATTGAATTAAGTAGTCATACATGATCAATGTCTTATGTCACACAATATCAATACCAGTGCCTTACACCCACCACCCTCACCCTCACCCACCACCCTCACCCACCACCATCTTCCACCCTCTTCCTCACCCACCACCATCTTCCACCCTCTTCCTCACCCACCACCCTCACCCACCACCTTCACCCTCACCCACCACCCTCACCCACCACCCTCACCCACCACCCTCACCCTCACCCACCACCCTCACCCACCACCCTCACCCTCACCCACCACCCTCACCCTCACCCACCACCCTCAACCACCACCCTCACCCACCATCCTCACCCACCACCCTCACCCACCATCCTCACCCACCATCCTCACCCACCACCCTCACCCTCACCCACCACCATCTTCCACCCTCTTCCTCACCCACCACCATCACCCTCACCCACCACCCTCACCCACCACCCTCACCCTCACCCTCACCCACCACCCTCACCCTCACCCTCACCCACCACCCTCACCCACCACCATCTTCCACCCTCTTCCTCACCCACCACCCTCAACCTCACCCACCACCTTCACCCTCACCCACCACCCTCACCATCACCCACCACCCTCACCCTCACCCACCACCCTCACCCTCACCCTCACCCTTACCCACCACCCTCATCCTCACCCTCACCCTCACCCTTACCCACCACCCTCACCCACCACCCTCACCCTCACCACCACCCTCACCCTCACCACCACCCTCACCCACCACCCTCACCCTCACCCTCACCCTCACCCTTACCCACCACCCTCATCTCACCTCACCTCACCCTTACCCACCACCCTCACCCTCACCACCACCCCTCACCCACCCACCCTCACCCACCACCCTCACCCACCACCCTCACCCACCACCCTCACCCCCTACCCACCACACCCTCACCCACCACCTCACCTCTACCCACCACCCTCACCCACCACCCTCACCCACCACCCTCACCCACCACCCTCACCCACCACCCTCACCCTCACCCACCACCATCTTCCACCCTCTTCCTCACCCACCACCATCACCCTCACCCACCACCCTCACCCTCACCCACCACCCACCACCCTCACCCACCACCATCTTCCACCCTCTTCCTCACCCACCACCCTCACCCTCACCCACCACCTTCACCCTCACCCACCACCCTCACCCACCACCCTCACCATCATCCACCACCCACATCCTCACCCTTACCCACCACCCTCACCCACCACCCTCACCCTCACCCCCACCCTCACCCACCACCCTCACCCACCACCCTCACCCTTACCCACCATCCTTACCCACCACCCTCACCCACCACCCTCACCCTCACCCACCACCCTCACCCTCACCCACCACCCTCACCCACCACCCCCCTCACCCACCACCACCACCCTCACCCCTCACCCTCACCCACCACCCTCACCCACCACCCTCACCCTCATCCACCACCCTCACCCACCACCCTCACCCACCACTCTCACCCTCACCCTCACCCACCACCCTCACCCTCGACCACCACCATCATCCTTACCACCACCACCCACACCCTCACTCTCACCCACACCCTCACCCACACCCTCACCCACACCCACATCCACATCCATACCCTCTCCCTCTCCCTCACCCACCACCACCACCACCACCACCACCAACAACAACAACAACAACAACAACAACAACAACAACAACAACAACAACAACAACAACAACAACAACAACAACAACAACAACCACCCTCACCCCCACACTCATACTCATATTTACAGTCACATTCACATTCACACATGCATTGCCCCCACTCATCCCCTCCAATACACTATCATGTGTGAGTCGCAGTAGGGGTGTTAAGGATTTATCATGCCTCGTTTTTTATAGAATATCTAATCAGATAAGAACCAAATGAGGAGCAGTTTGGTGACTGATTTCAGTCTTGAAACTAATTGAGGGATTGGAAGTGGTTAGTGATGGTGAACACTCGTAGGTAAGGTTTATAACACAATGAGAGACTTAATAATTCCACAACAAGTGATACAGTATTGAGTCTGTTTTTTATTAGAATTATATAGTTCTTATTCTGTAATAACTAAATATCAGGTAGAGGGAGCTGTAATAGTGGAAAATATTCATTCCCATTCATATCTCTTCTACATATGTCACAATGTATCTTGTTACTTGTCATAGAAGTTGTTAATATTCTTCAAAATATTTTAGAAATTTTGGCAATTTTGCCAATAGGAATTCTGAGAGGTATTTATTTGAACTGTACAGCATGTGAATGGCATTGTGTATTAACATACACAGATGAAGGTCATATGAAAAATGTGGTTGACAAAAGATTAGAATCTAAATTTGGGCCTAAATTATCAAAAGTAATAATGATACAAAATGTTTGTACTTGATTGATGCTAAAAAGGCAAGGACGATGGGAGAACTTACCATAAGTGAAGCCAAATATAGTTAGGCCTATATTAGTTACAGAAGATTTATGAATATATATTTAAAGCATATGTGAATGACTGGAACTGTATCTTGGTAGTGGTAATCTTATCATCATTATTGTTTTGGCTTGATTTTAATGACCAAGGCAGATAAAGTAAAAATTTTTGATTGTTTTATGTATCATCTATCTCACTGGTTGATTAGATATTTCTTTAGATTTTGTTTTTTATATGTACAATACACTTGTAATCTTCAGATTTGTTACTCTAACCACCAATCTCAAAATAAAGACTGGATCAAATAAAGCATTTTTCACAATATTTGGTTAATTTTTCTCTAGACCAGTTGGTAGATTTGATTTGGTGGTTTTGGGCGATTTCTACCTAGGCTTTGTGTCATCAAGAATACATTTATTAACCCATTGTGGACGGGTGTCATGACATACATGACGCAGGAGCTTTGGCCTGACAACGGGCGCCATGACATATATGATGTTTGGGGATTTTGGATCACTGTGCTATTTTACTGTGCTATGATGATGACTATTACAGTCATAATTAACCCATTGCCAATGGGACACCTAATAACCTAACTGGTTGTCAAGGCAGGCGTTCTACGACACTAGCAGCACGGGCTAAAAATTAGGGGGACAGGGAAAGGTTTTTCTCTGCCCTTCAGGTATCGCAGACTGGCCCAAACAATATTTTTCCATAAATCCATTATAAAATGCGAGTTTAGGCTGACTTTGGAACCCTGTAGCTCTAGAGGTAGTGCCGTTACAGCCATAATATTTCATGACTGTGTGTGCGCTTTAAATGTGAGCAGATCCTGATGTTGCGTCATGTACGCGTTGACACGTCTCTCAGGCGTAATCGATGCCGACATATATGTCATGTCACCTGTACGCAATGGGTTAATATAATTACCATAATATTAAGCAAACATAACATCAAAAACCTAGATGTCACCACTTTCTTCTAGCACCAGCAGGAGAGGGAGCAAGCACTATCTTTATAGAGCAATGGCACATAACAAGAAGCAGACATCTTGCTCAAAAATACCGTAGGTAAAGGATGTGCAGGCAGAATGAGAAGATGAAGGTGACTCAAACCAATGCCCAGTGTCTACAATGTGCCCCTGTGCCAGTAGGGATGCCTTTTCCTGTGGCACTCACAGTCATAAGCACAGGTTTCCTTCCTCTTTCCTACCTCTTCATGTAGTCTTCATTGTCAATGGTTATATGTTTCATATTCGTTCATGACAGTACTCGAATACAAAAAAATAAAGTTGCTTTTTGTACTTCCATAACCATAACCCCCTTAACCCTCATTCCCTTCCCCTGCCCCTTAACCCTCATTCCCTTCCCCTGTCCCTTAACCCTCATTCCCTTCCCCTGCCCCTTAACCCTCATTCCCTTCCCCTGCCCCTTAACCCTCATTCCTTTCCCCTGCCCCTTAACCCTTATTCCCTTCCCCTGCCCCTTAACCCTCATTTCCTTCCCCTGCCCCTTATCCCTCATTCCTTTCCCCTACCCCTTAACCCTAATTCCCTCCCCCTGCCCCTTAACCCTCATTCCCTTCCCCTGCCCCTTAATCCTCATTCCCTTCCCCTGTCCCTTAACCCTCATTCCCTTCTGCTGCCCCTTATCCCTCAGTCCCTTCAGCTCTCCTTAACCCTTATTCCCTGCCCCTGCCCTTTCACCTCCGCCCCACCGTTCATTCTCAGTCCATTTCTCTACCTCTTCATTCTCAGTCCCTTCTCTTGTTCCTTCATCCTCAGTCCATTTGTTAGAAGTGAATATGTCCTGTTGCTACATCTGTGAAGTGTGTATGCTTTTTAGCTGTGTAAAACAGTTAATGTTCACAGTGTATGAAATCTAAATCAGGCAACACATTCTTCATGCTTTAGTGCAATGGTCTGTTCTTCCATATAGATGAATTATTCTTTTTTGGAGAATCGATGTATTATTCTTTATTTAATAAATATTTTTTTGGGGGAGTACTTGGCAAAGATATAACTTTTTAGTGAAATGAAGGGCTAGAAGATTTACTTATCTATTTGTCCTGTTGCCAAAAAGTCTGTACTTGTAAGCAGCTTGCTGGCACTAGTTGTAA
>BOPN01005085.1:7500-10000 GCA_017312705.2 Penaeus japonicus | reverse complement strand
GTTTCTCTATCAGTAGGGGCAGCCGATGCTACTTCTGCTTTCATCTACTTTATGATTGCAGTAGCTGTGATGGTCGTTACCCTTGGTGCTTTTCTCTACATGTCCAATACAGTAAGTTGATTAACAGAGTGTACAACTTTCATAGGGAAATCTTAACCCATTGCGGACAGAGATGGCTTTGCCCAAGACAGGCACTATTGATACCTGTGTGGCTCCCAAGATGGGGGATTATATTTCAGAGAGAAGGAGCTTCACCTAACGTATTGTAACTTTTCGTGCTATCTTTAATTTATTTATGATACTAGAGCCATATTTGTATTTGTCATATTTTTTTTTGTGGTTTACCATCTTGAGACTTTTATTTGCCATCTGATACTGTTTATCAATATTGAAGTAGACTAAAGTTGTAGTATAGGGTCCATATCAGCTCATTATGTTCTTTTTACTCAATGTTATAGAAGTATTACAGTTTTATGAGAGAAGAAAAAGCAACCTTTTTTCGCATTTGTGTGCTTTCATAAACAAATATGAAAGAAATAACCATCCCTAATGAAAATAAATGATGATGAGATGGGAAAGAGGTAGGTGACCTGTGCTGACAACTGCAATTACCACATCCCAAAGCAGCCATATTGGCATGTGGACCAATTGCAGACAATGCACTTGGTATGGATTGACTTCCTGTTCTCATTCTACATGCACATCCTGCATTGCCAGAACTATACAGCCCGAGGTCGGCATCTTGCTGTGTGTCATCGCTCTCTGACAATAGTGCATGGTAAAGACAGTGGACTGGTACCTTTCAAGGCTTTGCTGGTGCTAGGAAAGAGTGGTGCCATCTATGTTCAGGATATTATACTAAACCTATTTTGTTTAATATTAAATAAAATATAGTAATTATAATTGCATTTGGTATCACAAGTCATTAAATTGTATTTATTACAATAGAGAAATAGAGCAATCCACTCTCCCATAATGTATGCCATAGTGACTGTTGGCACCTACTGTTTGGCCTTGTCCTAGGGCCAATATCTCGTTAGGTTTGTAGGTGTTGCAACCCTTCCACAGTGGGCTAAGTAAATTGTGCATTGCCTTTAGAAAAGTTCCATAGTAGTCCTTTCATTTTTTTGTGATTTTTTGCATGTCATAAATGTCAGTTCAAAATGATAATGTATGTCTCAGGAGCTACTGTAGTATGAATATTATCAAATGTCAAATGAGTTATGTATTGTCAGAAACATATCCAACAGGGATTCCACTGACCAAAAATTCTTGAAATGGTAATATCTGCTGTTCCTTGCATAAAAAGCTGAGTGATCAGGAAGTAGGGGTCACTCACATTAAGTCACTGGAATAATGAAAATGATGTGATTAACCCATTGCAGACGGGGATAAATTTGCTTGCCCAGCCTCCAGGATAAGTTTTATTTTAAAGAGAGACTGCTTGAAGCATTATAATTTGAATATTCCCACTCTCTTTCAGTCATTCATTGAAAAACCAGAGCGTTTTTTGTGTTTTGTTTTTTTGTGTGTGTTATTGAGTTTAGAGACTTATATGTGCCATATGACAGGCTCTACCAGTGCTGCAGTAGACTAAAATTGTAGTATATTATCCATATTAGCTCATTATTTTCTTTATACTCAGTGTGATAGAAGTATTGCTGTTTTATGGGAGGACAAAAGGCAACTATATTTTTTTCGTATTTTTGTGCTGTCATGAACGAATACGAAACATATAACCACCAACAATAAAGATAACAAGAAGAGGTAGGGAAGAGGAATGAAACCTGTGCTTGTGACTGTGAGTGCCACAGTGAAAGGCATCCATATTGGCACAGGAGTAATTTTAGACACTGGGTATGGATTGAGTCACCTTCCTCTTCCCGTTCTGACTGCACATCCTTCATCGGCGGTACTTTTGAGCAAGAGTTCGTCAACTTAGTGTGTGTCATCGCTCTATAAAGATAGTGTTTGCTAGAGACCGTGGATGGGTGCCATTCAAGGCTCTCTCTCCTGCTGGTGCTAGGAAAAAGTGGTGCCATCTAGGTTTTGGACGTTAAGCTAGCACGGTATTACGGTAATTATAGTAATTATGACTGCAGTAGCCATCATCACTCATTCCTTTTTCATAGCAAAATAAAATAGCACAGTGATCCAAAATCCCCGAACGTCATGTACATCAGGACGCCCGACGTCAGGCCAAAGCCCCTACATCATGTATGTCATGACACCCGTCCGCAGTGGGTTAAAACATCAGTTGTGATGAAAAAATAAATTGAAAGTGTTTGAGTTCATTTTTCGCAAAGCGTAAAGAAAATACTGGATATATTACAAATTCATACTGAACAAGAAATTCAGATTATGTTAATAGCTCCTGCTATTGTAAATCCATTCGTGCCGGATGACGTGCTGACATGTTTCGTGGTTTTTGCATCAGATGCCGGTGACGAGATATTTGGCCAAGGCCAGCGCTCGGGGTGAGCGAGCAACAGCCCAGGCT
>BOPN01005085.1:0-2500 GCA_017312705.2 Penaeus japonicus | reverse complement strand
TTTAGCATTTACATGTGTGCAAAATGCTACTGATAAGAACTATTCAGTAGCTGATCCTGTAATTTCTTTTTTTAAATTCATGGTTATGCATCAAGTCACCTTTCTAGAATATAGATTTGTTTTCTGACTAAAGACAAATTGGCTACTTATTTTTAAAGCTAACAGTATTTATGATTCTTCTTCTAATTTCATTCCTAAAAAGGATTAAAAAAAAATCACTTTTGAATGGCAGGAATTGGTCCTCTGGGCTATATCCATAGAAAATGTAATAGACAAGTGAAATTGTAACTTTATATTGAAAATATTCAATTGAATGAAATACTATAATTCAGACAAGGAAAGCAAATGACTCAATTGTTTTTTCAAGCTTATTTATGATTCAGGGAGTATGTGCCTGGTACTTCTAAATGATCTTATTTTCACATGTTCTAAATGTATGCTTGTTTTTTAAAAGAAAAATATAGTAGACTATATTTTATTTTGTTTCCTTTGTTTAGATTTTCCTGTTAAAAAGAACAAATTTAAGTATATATGAGAATAAATATTGGAATAATGAAAAAAAGCTATTAACCCTTTCCCGACGGGGCACTCGGGAGTTTGGCTGTGTCACACGAGTGTGATGCACCGTCATCATAGGGTTAACCCAGGATTTTTACCTGATGGAGGCCGTCATGGAGCATAGGATATGTGTCATGCCATATTTGACGTTATAGGAGGGTGGATCACCAGGTTTCTTAATTGTATTATGAGTAATAATTCTATTTAGTGAGTGATTATGACAATTGCAATCATAACTACAATAATTGATGTAGTATTAAGCAAAATGAGTTTAACCTATTGCGTACAGGTGTCATGACATACATGATGCAGCAGCTCTGGCCTGATGACGGGCGTCATGATGTACTTGACGTTTGAGGATTTTGGGTCACTGTGTTATTTTATTGTGCTATGAGTAATGAGTGAGTGATGATGACAATTGAAGTCATAATTACTATATTTGCCATAATATTAAGCAAAATGGGTTTCACCTAACATCCAAAACCTAGATAGCACTTCTTTCTTGTAGCACCAGCAGGAGAGAGAGCCTTGAAAGACACCCATCCACAGTCTCTAGTAAGCACTATCTTTATAGAGAGATGGCACACAACAATTTCCAACCTCTTGCTCTAAAGTATCGCAGATGAAGGATGTGCAGGCAGAACGGGAAGAGGAAGGTGACTTAACCCATTAGCAACGGATGGCATGATTTGGTGCAAAGGCAGAGTCGGTGATAGACGCGGATGGCACCATGCCAGACATGTAATTCAGCTATCCTACTGCACAGACCTTTTTTTAATACCGCGACCAATGGGTTAAACCATGCCTGGTATCTACATTGTGCCTCTGTGCCAGTAGGTATACCTCTTACTGTGTCACTAACAGTCATAAGCACAAGATGCCTTCCTCTTTCCTATCTCTTCATACTATTTTCATTGTGGCTGGTTATATGTTTCGTATTTGTTCATGACAGTACATTGATATGAAAAAATTAAATTGCTTTTTGTCCTGCCATAAAACACTAATGCTTCCATCATACCAAGTTGAAAAAATAATGAGCTGATATGGATCCTAAACAGCAATTTTAGTCAACTGCAGCATAGATAGAGCCTGTGATATGACAGATACAAGTCTCTAAATACAGTAAAACAAACAAAAATAAAAACACAAAAATGGCACTAGCTTTACAATGAGTGACTAAAAGGGATTAGGAAAAAAATCAAGGTACGTTGGATGAAGCTGCTTTGTTCTAAAATAAAATGGATCATGGAAACTGGTTAAGCAAATCTATACCCTGTTTGCAATAGGTTAATCTAAAATTCAGAACATAAATAACACCACTTTCTCCTCACACCAGCAGGTAAGAAAGCCATGAATGACACCCATCAACAGTCTCTAGCAAGCATTAGCTTTAGAGAGCAATGACATATAGCAATATGCAGACTTCTTGCTCAAAAGTACTGTTGATGAAGAATGTACAGAATGAGATGAGGAATTTGACTCAAACCATGCCCATGGCGGTGTGTAAGTAAGGCTACCATGTGCTGTGGCACTTCCAGTCATAAGCATAGATTTCCTTCCTCTTCCGCATCTCTGGTTTATCTTCATTGTGACGGTACACATTTGACAATAAAAAAATTGCCTTTCATCGTCCCCCAAACTGCAATTCTTCTATTGCACCAAGTATAAAGAAAATGATATGGACCCTATACTACAATTTTAGTCAATTGCAATATCGATAGAGCCTGTCATATGACTCATATAAGTCATACAATACAGTAGAACATGAAAAAATGGACACAAAAATGGCTATTGTCTTACAATGAAGGAAGGAAAGAGAGTGTGCAAGGTAATGGTAAGACGCTTGAAGCTGCCTCACTCTGAAATGGGGTGCTACATAAATGCCACTAGTGTCCGTTTCTAAGGGACTGGGCATGCAATCCTATCCCCGTCTATATATATA
>BOPN01005084.1:102500-106128 GCA_017312705.2 Penaeus japonicus | reverse complement strand
TTTTTTTTTTTTTTTTTTTTTTTTATAGCGGGTTTTTTTTAGTGTGGGTGTCTTTTATTTGGGTTGCTGTTGTTTGTTTTGTTTTTTGTTGTATTGTTATCTTTGTTATTGTGGTGATGATTATTATTACTTTCTTTATTATCATCACCCTTATATCATTAATATAATAATTATTATTATCATCTTCATTATTATCATTATTGTAATTGATTATTATCGGCATTGTCATTATTAATATCAACGTTATTATTATCATTATCATTATTATTATTATCAATATCATTATTTTTATTATGATTATTATGATTATAATCATTATTATTATTATCATCATCATTATTATCATAATCATCATTCCTATTATTACTATTAATATTATCATCATTGTTCTTTCTATTAGTATTAGTATTATAATTATTATTGCTGTTATAATTTGCATTATTATTCCCATTGTTATCATCATTATTGTTATTATTATTGTTATAATCATCATCACTGTCACTATCATTATTATTATAATCATCTTTATCCTTATTGTTATTATCATTATTATTATAATCATTATCACTATTACTATTATTGTTGTTATCATTATATTATAATAATTTTCATTAGCATTATTTTTGTTATCACAATTACCATATTATTACCATTATCTTTGTCATTATCATCATTTTCATTCTTATCATCATTGATATCAATTGTTTTTGTCAGTATTTTATCTATGTTATTATCATTATCATTGCTTTTTCTTATCATCATCACAAATATCTAATTATCATCATCATCATTATTATCATTATCATTATTACTATTGCTGAATAATTATTCTTATGCATGTTGCTGTTGTATCATTATCATAATACAACTGTTATTTTTATTGTTTTTATTATTGTTATCATTATTAATTATAATATTGTCCTTATCATTATTTTCAACATTATTAACTTTATCATTTATGTTATTATTAGCAGTGATATTATTAACATGATAACCATTAATATTATCAATATCATTATTATCATCATTGTCTTTATCATTATTAATATCATTATCGTTACTGCGTATTATAATTATTATATTTGTTCTCCTTCTTCTTCACTTGTTATCATAATTATCATGATCATAATTATAATCATTTTTACCAGTAGTAGTGGTATGATCATCATTTATCATTATCATCTTTATCATTATTATCATTATCAATATCATAATTATCATCACGTCACTACCACCACTACATTATAATCATTATGACTAAGATTATTATCATTAGAAGTTAGAAGTAGTGGTAGAAGTAGCAGTAGTAATGATAATAGTAGTAGTAGTAGTAGTACCAGAAGATTACTGGTAGCAGTAGTAGTGGTAATAGTAGCAGAAGTAGGAATAGTAGTAATAGTAGTAGTAGTAGCAGTAACAGTAGTAGTTGCAGTAGGTGCATTAGTAGAAGGAGGATGAGTAGCAACAGTAGCAATATTAGTAGTAATAGTAGTGGTAGTAGTAGTGGTAGTGGTAGTAGTAGTGGTGGTAGTAGCTGTAGTACTAGAATTGCAGTAGTAGTAGTCGTAGTAACAGTAATAGCATTTGATAATGGTAGCAGCAGTAGTAACAGTAGTAACAACAATAGAAGTAGCAGTAGTGGTAGTAGTTGCAGCAATAGTAGTTACAGTAGCAGTAGTAGTAGTAGTAGTAGTAATAGTAGTAATAGTAGCAGTGACAACATCTGCAGTATTAGCAGTAGTTATTGCAATAGTATCAGTTGTAGTTGCAAAAGTGGCAATAGTAGAAATAGGAGAAGTAGTAGCAATAGTAGTAATAGTAGTAGTAGCAACAGTGGTAGGAGTAGCAACACTAACAACAGTAGTAGCAGTAATAGTAGCAGTAACAGTTGTGGTAGGAGTAGTAGTAGTAGTAGTAGTGGTAGTAGTAGTAGTAATAATAATAATAATAATAGTAGTAGTAGTAGTAGTAGTAGTAGTAGTAGTTGTTGTTGTTGTTGTTGTTGTTGTTATAGGAGGAGGAGGAGGAGTAGAAGTAGCTGTAGTAGTAGGAAGAGGAGAAGAAGGAGTAGGAACAGCAACAGTAGCAGTAGCAGTAGCAGTAGTAATAGGAGCTGTAGAAGTAACAGGTCTAGCAATAGTAGTAGAAGCAGTTGTAGTATTAATAGTACTAGCAGTACTAGCAACAGTAGATGAGGTAGTAGTGGTAGTAATAGCAGCAGTGGTTGCAATAGTAGTAGTAGTAGTAGTAGTACCTCTATATTGTTGTTACTCTTTCGTTTTCGCAATTGCATTCTAAAATATATAAAGAGAATAATCAGAATTTATCCATAATGGATTTTTTTGGGATAGCAGTAGGATGTGTGTTATCCTACTGATAATATCAATAAATAGATAACATTTTCCTGGCCAACGTTCCTTATCAGTCATAACCTTCGTTCTTATCACTTTATCTATGTGTCAATACTTCAGTTAAACTACAGGCAAAACACCTTTATTGAAAGATTTCTAAGTCAAAAGACGTGAGTGCATAACCTTATAAAAATCGGCTAAGGGCATTGCTTCTCATCTATGTAAATTATGGCCCTTGCTGTCAATCACTGAGTTTTATCTCATATTGTGTTATTCAAAGGTAAGATTACTCGTCCCAAATTTTGAGATTTTTTATTTGATTACGTGAATGATAGCATTGTGTTTTGTTTTTGTTTTTTTGTTTTTTTTCTGTGGTTACTGTTTCTCTCTTGCAGACACGTGTTCATTTTTTTGTTTTTCATGTTTATTTGTATATTTGGATATTAATATATGTTTTATCATTCGTGTCTTTATTTAATATCTAATATATCTAGCTTTTCAGTCGGAATATTTTATATGTTATTATGTCAAGTGTAGATTTATTGCCACAGTTGTTGAACTTATATAACTAATGGCGTTAGTTGTCGTATGTTATGAAGTATACAGAAAGAAATATATAAAAAAACCACGTTCACGAAATATAATGGTAATATAATGGTATCAACACACCTTTCAGTACATCAAAAAATAAATATTTCTTGTAACAATTATCTGAAATCCCAAAGTACCTAATCACATTACAGGAAGTACACACGAACTCAAACAAATACGCACTCTCTAACATACACACACACGCGCGCACACACACACGTACACACAGACACGCACGCACACACGCACACACAACCCACGTGTCACACTTCCAGACCTTCAGTATCATTCATTTCCACTTCCCACTGTAAACTACCACCTTATACTCATATACCAATGTGTTCCTGTTATCAAAACACATTTGAAATAAACAATAAACTCTTATAATTGGTCCTGTAGCTTTCTCTGTGTCACAAATAAGCGAATTTGGGTCAACGTACCAAAGAAAACTACAAGTGGAGGGGAAACTCAAGAATAATGGTTGCTTTAATTCGGATACCTTATTTCTTTATATTTTGTTTATGTCTTGTATCGGATTTATATTTCATGTTGTTTTTTTATTGGTTTTGATTACTTCTTTCATATAATGATTGAGTTACAACAGTATCAGTGTTATTAACAACCTTATCTTTTTGTTGTTTCAGTAAGATTATAATTTTGATTAATATTAATAGTATCATTATTAT
>BOPN01005084.1:92500-97500 GCA_017312705.2 Penaeus japonicus | reverse complement strand
TTGTTGTTAGGCCTGCCAGATGTCGCTTAGTGCATGATACGGGTTCTGGTGCATGGACAGTGCATGGCAGAATCTTGCGTCAATATGTTCGGTGTTTTGTATTGGATATATCCTATGCCTTTACCGATTTTCTTTCGAGTCGGAAAAAAAATGCGGATATTCACGATAATGATTACGTATTATTTAATGGCCATATTTTATAACAGCTCCATGACACATTTTATGCCATGCGTCAATAGGTAGATGGAAATATATTGGAGCGTTTAATCGAATCATGAATTATCGATTTTTTAAGCCATACAACGAAGTTAGATTTTAAAATTAAAACGAATTTGATGTCTAACGATGTTACAACGTAGATGGAAAATCGTCCTTAAATACTTTAACAAGGCACATCGATGCACTTAGAAGTCGGAATATTTTTTTAAAAATCAATATAACCTCTCTAAAGAGCTGCCGTTTTGAAAATAGGGCTTAAAATATATAAGAGAAAATGGGACAAAATACCAATGCTTAGGGCTGGGAGGGCGAAATCGCTCCCGTACCACCACAGTCTTCCAAACACCGGAAACGTGTGTTGCAAAATCACTCTAAAAATTAATAAATACAGTCCATATATCCCCAGATAAACCTAAATTAAAGAAAAATCCTTCGAAAAAAATGAAGGATACGGAATAACAACGCCATAGGGGCTAAAACCCGAGGGAAAGCAAAGGAAAAATTCGCCCCAAATTTCACGGATCCACACCTAAACCTACCATAATAACTAAATTTAATATCGAAATACCTAACAAAAATAAAAAGACCGCAAACAAGTCCCTCCGTCGTTGGCAAAACCCGCCTAAAAGAGAGAGAGAAAGATTATTGGAACCTCGTCATCCGGGTCCTCGAGTGTGTAATGTTAACATGGCTGACCGATCCCTGATGTGACTCCTTCCTTAGGGGGAAAAAAGCGTGAGTTTTTCATCTTTCCGATGGTTTTTTCGAGACTTCGGCACGCTCGCTGATGCCGAGAGGATCCTCGCTGTGTGAAAGATGCAGAATGTCGTACAAGGACCTGCGGGCGAGAGCGAAAAAGAGCGAGTAAAAGCTGAGGGTGCGAAGTCCTCTGGCTCGAGCGCCACCCCGGAGAAATGCCAAACGTATGCGGACCTACAGGATAAATTCTTCACGGTTTCCGGCGAGTCAGAGAGCGAAGAAGGGGACGAGTCGGAGGTACGTGACGTGAGTTTGGGCTTGGGCCTAGGCTGGTGGGTGTTTTTAGGGAGGGAGAGAGGGAGAGGGAGAAAGAAAGAGAGAGAGAGAGAGAGAGATTTTTCGGGGTGCTTTTCCTTCGGGATTTTCAACCATGTCGACAAAGAGGCTGATTTAACCTCGTTTATTTATATATATTTTTGTAGATCTGCATTTCGGGGTTTGGCCTCTCCCTCTTTTACTCTCTTTCTTCCTCTATCTCTCTCGAATTTTCTCAATATTGTTTCGTGTGTGTCTTTCTTTTATTTCCCGACGTGTCTTTCTCTCTTGTGTTTTCGTCTCGTGTCTCTCGTCCTCCATTTGTTGTTATTTCGTGCCATTATCATGCCGTTTCTCTCGCTTTTCCCTCGTTATTCCTCGATTTCGTGATGTTCTGTGATTATTCCATTTGTTATTATTCCATTCTGTTGTTCACCCACCCTCTTTATTTCGATATTTGTTTGTCCACTTTCCATTTGTTATTTCCTAAGTCTCGTTTGTTGTTTGCCTTTTATTGTTATTTTGGTTTGTGCGTCTGCCTCCTCTTTCGTTATGACCGGAGGGGGAGAGGTAGACGGTGGGTGGTGAGGGAATTGTAAACAGAAAGTTCCGTGAAAGGGACCCAGACCGTAGAAACGACCGTGCGGTTTTCCTCTCGTCTTTCTCTCTCCGCTTCTCTCTCTCTCTCCCTCGTGCTTTCTTTATCTTGTTCTTCTCTTCCCCGCTCTTTCCCTGCTTTTCCTGGTTTTGGTCTAGTTTCTTTGTCTCCCTCTTTCTTTCTCTTAACCTTGTCTTGCTCACTCTTGCACTCCCACTCTTGCAATATTGTCTTATTTCTCCCTCTTAACCTCTTTTTCTATTTATCTTAAATCTTTCCATTCTCATTCTTTTGTCTTTTCCTCTCTGTTTCTCTTTCTTTTTCTCTACATCTACCTCCATCATACAAAACAGGAGGTATAGAAATAGTAACAACCTATTTGCACTTAAGGCTTTTCATCTAAAGATAAATAGCAATGGTTTTAAATTTATCTATCTGTTTTTTTTTACATCTATTATATCCAATCTTTAATCATTATGACAGTGGAATATTCCTATGTGAGCTGTTCTTTTGTTATTGTTAGTGTGTGACCCATTTTCTTTATTTCTTTCTTTCTTTTTATTTCTTTATCATTTACAATGTTCTTTCCTGCACTAGGGGGACCTCATTATCATCTGCAGATCCTCTTGATTGGAAATGAATTGATTATGCCATTTCTTTAAGGCTTTTGTAGATGTGTGTGTGTGTGTGCTTGTGTGGCTTGTGTTGTGGAAGATTCACTCACCTTTGCCATTGATTGATTCATCTTTCCACCAGCCATTGCAACTTACATGTTGCAGAGATTTCATCTATTTTTATTCCTTTTATTTTTATTATTATTATTATTATTATTATTATTATTATTTATTATTATTATTATTATTATTTAATTTTCTTTTATCTGATTTGTTATTGTCTTGACTTTTTTTTTCCATCTCTAATGTGACAGGATTGATTATGTAATAGAGAGAAAAGGCACTGTGATTTCACTCTGAGGATTATGAGTGCAATTGATTGATTGATTATTTGTTGCAGAGGTAAGTATGCAAAGCAATATGAACCTCTTTTTCTCCCTGATATTCAATATTATTTTGCAATGTGATCATCTGGCTTGCAATTTATCGAGTCTGATAGCTCATGCAATTGGAAATGAAACATGGCCTTCATATGTTTGTTTCTGTTTACCTTTTTTTGCTTTTTTGTTTTCTTTTTAATCTTTTGTTAGTTTGAGGAAAATCTCATGTGTTTTGCCTTTTTTTATTTTTTCAAAAATGATTTTGAGTGTGTTTTCTCTTTGTTTTTGTTTGTATACGTGCAGACTCATAAGTAGAAAGGGGGTAGCAAAGATGAGTCATTGTAATAGTCACTTGCGTGATTTGTTTGACCTTTGTTTCCTCTCTTCTCTGGCGGACTGTTTTTTTTTATTCCGTGTAAAGGCAGATGGGAGAGGTTACCTTGTCTTCATTTTTCTTGTGTTATTAGTATCTTATGCCGAACATAGGATTGTGTGTATTAGTATCTTGGTCCACGACCAATGGATATGGTGTCTGTTAGTACATACTAGTAATGAGGCCGTTTGTGGTCTGATGTACTAGCATTACATTTTGGTTATATTCATTTGTGTTTTTGTACTTTATTTGTTTATATTTTGTTGTTATTCCCATCATTATTAGTACTATTAGTAGCAATAGTAGTTGATACTGTTGAGGTCATTGCATTGCAATTTTAGCTTTTAATCATTGTTAAATAAGTTGTTTTATGTATGTATAATTATATCTATGTATTTATTATCTTAAAATGTGACTAAAGTTGTAGTAATATTTTATTCTTTTCTTATATAGTAGCTGTTTAATTCATATAGTTCTGTTTATGATTTGAAGGTAGCAAGCATTCAAATTTTGTTGATCATATCACGGAAACAGTAAGCTGTGCAACGTGTGGTTTTATTTGACAGCCTCGGCATTGATCATTTTCCAGTTGTATCGGATCGGAATAAGACTAATAATACTTTCATTGATTGCCGGGGGGGGGGTGGGGTGGAGGGGGTTCTGATCCAGTAACAACGCCTTTCATTTTTAAGGAGGATTTACGCATAACATGACATGTAGTGGGTAATAGTGTTGACTATTTGTGGAAGATTTTTGTATGTGCTGATAAGAAGCTAGACTTAACTAAATGTATAAATAACTTTTATAGATTCAATTTACTTCTTATGTGTAATCCATGATCATTTTTGTTAGCTCAAGTTTATTTTGTACCATGTGTATTGCCTGTGAGTAGTATTTGTATTTATTTTTGTGTATGCCAGCTGGTACCCATAAGGTAAATATTAGATAGGATTGATAGAATAAGGTATTCTATGACACTTTTCATCTATGACATATCCATTACAAATTAAAAATAAAGAATTTTATACATAAATAACATACCCAATAGTGCCCTCTGCTCCTTCTGTGCTTTGGCAAAGGCCAACAAATGTTCTGTTTATTCTAGAAATGGAGAGCTTAGACTCTTTCCTTATATGACAAAAAAATTTACCTGGTAAGCCACAAGAGGTCTGTAATTCATGGAGTCAAGAAGTTCACTTGTGATATCTGGTCATCTTATCAATATGGGTAGATTCAAATGTTCAAAGTATTTTGACAAAGCTTGACAAAAGGTGAAATGGACATCTTGATGTGCTGCTTGTAATTGGCTGTTATTTATGTAACTATAAGATAAGGCATTTCTGTTAAATTTATAATGGATGTATTAGATGAAATGTGTTTAGAAATAATCAATCTATCAATTTCAATTACTGTTTACCAAGTTAGTGTTCGATGTTACATACTTAGGAAATACCAACTTTGGTAACATTCATAAACCAGAAATAATGTTTTTATTCGGTTCAAGAGACTTCTTCACATTGAATTTTTTTTTTTTTTTTTTTTTCTTCACATTTGGTCTTGGTAGTCCTCAAATTACCTTTCTCAAAACTGCCATGACAGCAAAATCAATACCTTCTTCTCCTGTCCCCACTATCCACTCAACAGCACACCCACACCCACAACTCATTTTACCATACACCTCTTTTGTTCTTTTGGAGGAAGAGAGGGGGGGCAGGGGCTGTGGTTACAGAAAGAAAGCACACACCCTCTCCTGGCAACATGCTATTGTGACTCTTGTCCGTTAGACAAGTATGTGTGTGTGT
>BOPN01005084.1:60000-75000 GCA_017312705.2 Penaeus japonicus | reverse complement strand
TATCGGATGAAATTCATACAAGTCTGGGGGAGGGTATGCCTAACATAGTAATGGGTATATACAAGTATATTTACAATGCATTTATAATCATGTTTGAAGCCGTGGTGGATAATCAAAGAGAGATTGATATGAGGCAAAACAAACTCTGTCTTATCTTATCAGTTATTTCATGGATGGAAATTAGTATTGATTAAACTTAGATTATGCACTTAATCCACTGTTGGGGACTCATCCATCTTTGGTTATCAACAGTTTTGTTATACTAGGCCATGGAAAAGAAACAGAATGTATAACATAAGGCAGATGTGTTATGTTTCTGACCATGGTGTTAATATGTTATGTCCTTTTTGCTTGTATTATTGACCCCCTAATGGGCTACAGCATTGATAGAGAAGATAGCAATAGCCTCTAAATAGATTATAAATGTTCCTGCTTGCTTCTCTTCTGTGCATTAAGAAGGCAGGAATCACATATAGGCACAAATTTGATAGTACAAATTCAGATATTGGTGTGCAGTTCCACCCATACTAAGGTACTCTATGGTATATCTGTGGGTATGGAAGAGAACATTATCAGGGCAAAAGAGGATGCTCATTCAGACCCTGATTTTACAGATTTATTCCTTTTAGATTCCATTCCAGTTAGTGCGAGTACTATAATGATGCAAGCTGGCTCTCTCTCTCTCTTTTCCCACTTGTGTCATTTATTTTAGATAGGTAGGCAAGCTCAAATAAGGCTAGGTCTTCTCTTCCATTCGTCCATCTTCATTAACCCGGTGGCACAATATAAAAGTTGGAAGTGCGGGGACAACATTTTTGGCCTTCTATAGCCAATGGTTGTTTTTCAATAGAAGTGTTAAAAGAGGAAGTGGTCAGGTCATCATTCCATTGAACCCTAACCTCTGCTTGTGCTGTATACATAGAAGTGCATTTGCAGCCAGATGTCTTGTCCTGATCTAACAGCACAATACAAGGAACTGTTGAATGAAATTAATACATAATGACTACAATTGTGGCTGAGCCTGCAAAAATACAAATCTGTAGGCCTGCAGATAAGTTGTAGTAACTTTCCATGGCCCTACATATTTGTGTGATATAGAGAATTGGCTTAAATTGAATTTTTCTTGAAAGTGAATGGCATGGTGTCACAGAACCCTAAGAAACACAGGTTTAGAATCACTGCTGTAGCTCAAATGCTAACACCATTGGAGCCACAAGACCAAACTTATATTGTGCACAGAACAGAGAGTAGCCACCATTATCATGGCATATATAGGTACCATCTATCGTCATTAGGTTAATTCCACTTACTTTAGCAAATAGTTCAGAGGTCTAGTATACACACCTGATAGAAGGCTTCGTTAAGTAGAGTAAATAGATACTTGCATGTCTGTGTCATTATATGATTGATATTTTATATTTTCCTGTGTCACTATTTCATGAAAAATTATTATTATTATTTATATTTGGTAATAAAAAAATTAACCAATTAAATTTATTTTCTTATTTCTACTTGTCTCTTTGTTCTTGTTCCCCCCTCCCTCTTTCTCTCTCTCTCCCTCTTTCTCTCTCTCTCCCTCTCCCTCTCTCTCTCTCTCTCTCTCTCTCTCTCTCTCTCTCTCTCTCTCTCTCTCCTCCTCTTTGTCTTTCTTTCTTTCTTTCTCTTTTGCTCTCTCTCCCTTCCCTTCCCTTCCCTTCCTTTCCCTGTCTCTCTCTCTGTCCTTTTGTATATAAATAACTTCAGAAATAATAGAATTTGATTTCAAGAACGTTAGGGTTTTCAGGAACAAATTTCATATCCCTATTTTGTTTTGAATTAGACATAGCAGTTCATGACATACTATATTATTTGTGGTTAGCCAAACCTCTGTCATTAATGCATACTCACTGAGGATATATACCCATTAACTTGTCTTGTGTTCAAAGTGTATAATTGCAAATCAATCAAGGTACATAATGTAACTTTCAGAATAGGTAACAGGTATTTGATTAAAGCATAGACAGTTTATTTTTTAAGTTAAGAGACGAAAACCAGCAGCAATTTTGAGTTACTAATGCGGATCACTGTATGTAGTTTCATCGTCCTCAGACCCGGAAGTGTTGCGTCGACTTACCTCCAGCGTGTCTTGTGCCCTGGACGAAGCTGCGGCCGCCTTAACGCGCATGCGCTCAGAGACGGTCGGAGGAGCAGCAGCAGCGGCGGCGGCGGCAGCGGCAGCAGCGGCAGCAGCTGCCACAGTGGGAGGGAGTAGCAGTAGCAGTAGCAGCAGCAGTAGCAGCAGTAGTAGCAGTAGCAGCACCCCGGGGGACGGACAACGGACCTTGGTGGAGGCTTGCACGGACGGGGACGTGCCCACCGTGCGGAGGCTGCTAGACGAAGGCCGGTCTGTCCACGAGACTACTGAAGAAGGAGAGAGCTTGCTGTCTCTTGCCTGCTCTGCTGGTTACTACGAATTAGCTCAAGTGAGTGAGGCGAGTTTCTGTGGCAGAGCCCAGGGTAGAGGGGGTGGGTGGGCTTGTCGGTCCCATTTTATGAGAATGAATAGGTCACTTCTTGAGCAGTGGTGTTTCCTACAGGATATTAGTGGCCATTGTTACTGTGGGGATTGAATTGGATAATTTTTTTCTATTTTTTTTTTTATGTAATCCTCTCAATAACTGCCACAGTCACTATGTGAGCAAAAGCATTCTATATAATCACACATTTGACTTTTGTTTATATATCTGGGTTTTCTGCCATTTGTTTACTAATTTGTATATATGTCAAACTTAAAATAAATATACCTCATAGGGCATGTCACCTTGGGTATTTGTCAGGAGTGAGTGTACTTGCCCTGGATTAAGGTAAGGCACAGTTCACATCATTGGTTGCAGATATGTGTTATTTTTGGTGTTTGTTTTTCAGTTTTACTGGTTTAAAGACTAGAAATTGGGAGACATTAAAGAATTTATTCTGTTGATCCTTCAATCTGCTAGAGCTTGATTGCAATTTATATTGTTTGGTTATTGGCTGATTAATCATTGAATAAAGAGTGTGGTAGTTTACAAGGAATGTATATTCAATAAAGGTCAAATACTTTTAGATATTAGAGATAAAAGTATAATTTAGATTGAAGTTTAAGTATAATTTAATCTCTTTTTTTATCTCCATTGGTCATATCATACTTTTATGCTTGAATTCTCTTAGTTTTGTGATAATTGGGATGCTAGGGAACATAGTTCTACAGGCATATCATAGTCAGTACCTCTCTGTAATACACACTTTCTGTTGTCAGGTACTCCTTGCCATGCGTGCCAACGTAGAAGACAGAGGCATCAAAGGGGACTGCACACCTCTGATGGAAGGGGCTTCTGCAGGACATGTAGAAATAGTCAAGTTATTAATTGCACATAATGCTGACGTTAATGCCCAGTCCTCCTCAGGCAACACTCCCCTTATGTATGCCTGTGCGGGTGGGCACACTGACGTAGTCAAGGTGAGCGGAGATACACTTCCTTTAGCCTTACCAGTGGATTTTGTTAAGTAAAAGAATATTGAATATTGTGTAATTTGCGTTCATTTTGACCCTTCTGGGGCTGACCACATCTTCAGATGTTCAGCATAGGTTGGGCATCTTATGAGGAATGTGTGTTTTCTATGATTTTCTAGATTTTTGTTTGGTTTATTAGCAAAGTGATATTAATAGCACTTGGTATGATGCCCTGTTTAGACAAATGAAGAAATAATTTGCTTGTAATTTCAACAATAACATAAAATTTGTATGCCAATGATCCAACTCCATGAAACATAATCATCATGGAGGGGTCAAAATAGACTTCATTTTATAGGTGGTTGGAGGGGTCAAAATAGACTTCATTTTATAGGTGGTTGCTCTCAGTTACCTAACAAATATAATACCCATGTAATCTACAAATTTGATGTTCTTACAGGTCCTCCTCCAGCATGGTGCCAATGTTGAAGACCATAATGAGAATGGCCACACTCCTTTGATGGAGGCAGCATCAGCTGGCCATGTGGAGGTTGCCAAGGTATGGTTGCTATTTCATTCTAATTGTTGTTTCAACATGATTTCTGTCATTCATTATTTTTCTTCTCTTATTCTTACAATTTTCATATTTTTGTAACTTTTCAAGAATTTAAAGAATATAAGCCTATTCATACAGTGGATTTGACTTGCATGTGTACACAAAAACTGTTTTGACTTACTCTTTGTGTCCTCACTTCAGATCTTACTGGAGCAAGGTGCAGGAATCAACACCCACAGTAATGAGTTTAAGGAATCAGCGTTGACATTGGCGTGTTATAAAGGACACCTGGAGATGGTGAAATTCCTTCTGGATGCTGGAGCAGACCAAGAACACAAAACTGATGAGATGCACACAGCATTGATGGAGGCCAGTATGGATGGCCACGTGGAAGTGGCGCGACTGCTACTCGACTCTGGTGCACAGGTGTGTAGGCAGAATACCCCTTTAGTGTGAACCTCAGTAAATGGTTCTCCTTTAGATTGTGGTCATGAGGGTCCTTACATGTTCATGCCAAAGGCTTGTTCTCACTTTGCATTCCCTTACACTCTCCCCCCTCTCCTCCTTTAGGTGAATATGCCTGCGGACAGTTTCGAGTCCCCCCTGACCCTGGCTGCATGTGGTGGCCACACTGACCTAGCGTTGCTGCTCCTCGAACGTGGAGCCAACATTGAGGAAGTCAATGATGAGGGATACACCCCTCTCATGGAAGCTGCCAGGGAAGGTCATGAAGAAATGGTCACACTTCTCCTGGCTCATGGTAGGTCTTCTGTCTTTTGTTGTTGTTATCCTTTTACACCTTTTGTTATTGATGTGACAACTTAAAAAAGCATTTGTGTGTTTGAATGAGTTACTTAATCAGTTAAGCTCTTACATTGTAAAGTGTATATTTAAGAACTAGAGTTTTTTACAATTCAAAGTAAACTATCAGACTATTGACAATAAGCTTTGGAATTCCTCCACAGGGGCGGACATCAATGCGCAGACGGAAGAAACGCAGGAAACCGCCTTGACGCTGGCTTGCTGCGGGGGATTCCGAGACGTGGCCGACCTCCTTATCAAGGCCGGAGCTGACCTTGAGTTGGGAGCGTCCACGCCACTGATGGAGGCGGCGCAGGAAGGACACAGAGAACTAGTGGAGTGAGTATTTGGTTGGGCTATGGGAGAAGGAGGGAGGGTGGGTGGGTGGGTGAGTGGGATAGGGACCAACCTTTATGTGTTTTATTGGTGGATGATGTTGAGTGTTGATTTCAGAGAAAACTTTCTTGTGTTATGATCAGTTAGATAAATTTATATGTTTGATTCTTTTTGCAATGAATATGTGATTGTTTCAATTCTTTTTGCCATGGATATGTGATTGTTTCAATTTTTTTATAATAATATCTTCTTTCTTTCTAGATACCTAATTGATGCTGGTGCAAATGTCAATGCTCAGACCTCAACGGGAGACACTGCTCTGACCTATGCTTGTGAGAATGGGCACACTGACGTCGCTGACCTGCTGTTGCAAGCTGGGGCCAACCTGGTAAGATCTTATTCTATGTATATCTTATTTTGTTTGTTAACTTGTTGATTTATTTTTTGTTTTATTTTCATCAGAATGGAAATGAACACAATACAATTATTATTTTTATTATTATTTGATATACAAGCCTATGCAGATTATTTGACCATAAGCCATCCAGAGATTCTGCGTGAGCCCTTAAAACTCAAGAGACAATTCCCAACCTCCACAGGAGCACGAGAGCGAAGGTGGCCGCACGCCCCTGATGAAAGCATGCCGAGCGGGCCACCTGTGCACGGTTCAGTTCCTCATCGTGAAGGGTGGAGACGTGAACAAGACCACCACCAACAACGACCATACGCCGCTCTCCCTTGCTTGCGCCGGTGGTCACGTTCCGGTGGTCGAGTTGTTGCTGGTCCATGGGGCCGACCCTCACCACAAGCTCAAGGTACTTTAGTATTCTCTTTTTTGTGAGCATTCCCTTTGTTGATACATAGTTTTTGATATTTGGTAAGTAAGAATTAAGAATTATTAAATGCTGGTAGCTCATTAATCACCTCCGCCCTTGCAGGATAACTCTACCATGCTCATGGAGGCGAGCCGAGGGGGCCACACCAAGGTGGTACAGTTGCTCATAGATTTTCCTAGTTCCATCTCACACCTCCTCCCTGTGGTTGCCCCGCCGCACCCTAATGTGACGGGGACAAGCGCGGGCGGCACGGGGGAGCTGGCAGCCGGAGCGCTGCTGGAGGGCGAGTCACACCACCTCTCCGTGGGGCTGATGGTGCCAGGCGGAGACACTCAGGCACCTCTTGTCATCGCTGCTAATCAACCTGTGTTTAATGAACTTGGTTAGTGTCTGGTTTATGGAAGGACCTGAATAAGAATGACCTTCATTTTGTTGAAAATTGTGAAAAATGTGTAATCTAAACATGTGAAAATATCGCTGTACATTAGATTAGTAGATTAGACTTTTACCTTTTTTCTTCTCTCTTCTCTCTTGCCTCTTTATTTTTTCTCTCTCCATTTCAGGAACATGTAAGCAGATTCTTTATTTATTTATTTTTTTTTTCTCTCTCTCCTTTACCCCTTTATGATCACTTAGACAGTACATCTTTTCTACCCTTTATAGATCGGCTGGGCGAGGGAGGCTTGGCGACTAGCTCTGCTCCAGCCACTAGCACCCAGGCGTCCTCTGCAGCCAAGGCCAGCCGTAGCAAGACCATCCGCAAGCCTGCCACCACATCCTTGTTACCCACCACCATGACCCCAGGTCTTGCACCGCCTAATGCTGCTGTCGCCAGCGACAAGAGCAGCTCTCCCTCAGAGGGAGGAACGGCGGTGAGTCTTCACATGTGTTTTTATATAAGTGTGTTTGCACATCATTGTCTCTCTTTAGTGAAGGTAATGAGATATACTTTTTTTCTTCTTTCTTTATGATGTACAGAAGATAATGTATTTTTAATGGTAATTTTCCCCATGATTCCAGGCAAAGAACTCATCTAGCAGTAATGTAAACAACAGTGATTATGTCCTGCTAACCCCAGCCTCTCCAACTTCCCCACCACCTGGTAACCAAGAGGAGGCTATTGCCAAGTTACGGCCAAGTGATCGACTAGACCAGTATGTAAACAGCATTGTTACGAAGGCTGAGCAGCCTCACCAAAATAGAGAAGAACAGATTCTACAGAAGCAACAAATTCTGGAAGAGCTGCAAAGGGTAGAAAGAGAACTCCAAGGCAAGGTGATCCCCTACAGTGGCAGCTACGACCCCTCCCGGAGCAGCAGCAGCAGCAGCACGGGGACCAGCACATGCAACAGCAGTTCTGTCATTGGCACTGTCTGTAGTAATGGAACATCTATCACAACCCTTACCAGCAGCAGCACCAACAATATCAGCACTAGTGCCATCAGCACTGGAAACACTTCATTGGCGGCACCTCTTGTCTACCCTCCGGCATCCCTTCACACCCACGTACCCATTGCTACTCATACTGTAGAAACTCAAACTGGTTTTCTTCCTGGCACAGGATGGGCAGGCTTACCTCCTGGCGTTGTCATGTCAGAATTACCTCCTGTTGTATCCCTTTATAGTGGCGGGGCAACCTCTGCTGCACAGTTACCTATCTCTCTCCCAGCGGAGGGAGCACAAGTACCCTCCTCAATATTCCCCGGGGGAACCTGTGCTCAGGAGACTGCAGGATATCCTGCTTCCTCTGCTTACCACACACCGGCCTCACCTCCATCCTTGCCTACCCACAGTGTTTCCTCCTCTGGACCAGCTACTGGAAATGTCCCTGTATCAGAAAGACCTAAAATGATACCATCAAAGAAAGCAGACAAGAAGAAGCTGCAATTACAACAGCAGAAACATCAGCAAGCTTCCCAACAGCAACAGCATTCTCAGCAGCAGATGATTGCCCAGCGCAATCAAGCTGTCCAGCAATTACAGCTCCAACAGGTGCAGCTAAACCATGGGGTTGAAGGTGCATACAGTTGTCCAGGTAGTGGATTAAGTACCCAATCATTGCTTGTTCCTGGTGGCACAGTGACCTCTCTACCTCCTCCTCCTCCTCCAGGTGTACTACACCCTACAAGTGGAACTACACAAAGCCTTCCACCTCCTCCTCCTCCCCTCCCTCCTCCAATGCTTGTTGAGCCTTCACATGACCAAGGCTGTCAGAATAAGAACAAGGTGGAGAGCACGCAGACAAGAGGCAAAAAAGACAAGAAAAGGAGTGTTCCTTCTGAGTGTGACTGCCCAGGGGTGTTATCCAATGAAGAGTTGGCCAGCAGTGGTGCTGGACTGGGAAAGTCAGAGAACGATTGTACTGGGCGAGATGCCAGTAGTGGAGCAGAAGTTGTACCTCTGACTCCTTTGGGCACACCACTGCACCTGTCAACGGGACTGGGGCCGGCACCGGGCACAGGACTGCAGTTTGTTCCATCTACTCTTGTATCCTCTCCTCACTTGCAGTTTGCACCTTTCCAAGTAGGCACAGGATCTGTGCCTTTGCAGTATAACCACTTGTCTACCCTGGGGGTGGGGCAGGCAGTGGGAAACCAACCAGTCACCAGCCAAACTGCTGCAGCAGTGGCTGCACAGCAATTGCAAGTAATAGGTTCCTCGGGAGTTTCAACCAGCAGCAGTAGTATTACTAACACTAGTGGAGGACCTGCAGGGGCAGCAGTTCCTCATTCAAGCAAATCCCAGGTAAAGAAAATCTTATTACACTCACCACAACTGGGAGTGCCTGCAGGAGATTCCGGAGGTCAGCAGCGGGGGCCGCCTCTGGGACCTCTCCTACATGGCAGTCCTACAACACTACCAACAGGACAACAGGTTGCACAGCCTCCTTCAGTCAGTCAACCTTCCACCAAGAAGAGCAAGAAACAAGTACGAGTCACTGGGAGCAAGCAAGAGCGTGAAGGCCACTTCAGCCTTCCCGATGCCAGCAGCACAGCCTCCTCCCAAGATGCTGCCACGCACCACCAGCCAGTCACTGCGGGCATACCTCTGGACCCGGGAGCACAGGGTGTGGTGTATGCCAACACACACACCATGGCGCACTTCCCAGCCACCATGGCACCCCCCTCTGGGACTCTGCCACTCTCCAGTGGGACCGTCAATAGCTTTGGCCAGGGGCTGCATCCCAATGAGTCGGGGTTGATGGTGGCCACGCCAGCTGCGCCCGCCAAGATACTCAATGACCAATTGTCAGAGATGATTACAGCACCTTCCCCTCAGGTAAAATTTTCTTGTTTATTTGATATCCATTTTTAAGAAGAACTATTCCCCATTATTTGACAACTTTGATGTAAAGGATATGACAATTTCTCGTTAGTGATATCACCATTGTGTATGAAGAGTTAACATGAACTTTTTTTCTTCCAGGTTGGTGGTGGTCAGTTGGGTGTTGGAGGAGTGCCTGTGTCAGTGGGAGTGCCGTACATGAGTGGGGATGGTAGTGTGCCATACACTGGCCCAGCAGGCATTGGGCCAGGTGGGGTATGTCATTATCCAGCACCAATACCACCTCACCTGGTAGATGTTGATATTGAAACAGATTCCAATCATGATACAGCACTCACCCTGGCTTGTGCAGGAGGACACGAGGAGCTCGTGCAGCTTCTCCTCAACCGCGGAGCTAACATTGGTATGTATCCTCCTCAGCCATTTTAAAATTTGTTTTTTCTTCATAAAGGACAAGTGATGATTTTGCTTATAAACAAATCAAGAAAATTGTGTGATAACATTATAGAAGGTTTGATGTAGATTTTTAATGACGTATACTTCTCCCACAGAGCACAGAGATAAGAAGGGCTTCACGCCGCTTATCCTAGCAGCTACTGCAGGTCATGCAAAGGTAGTAGAGACCTTATTGAATGCTGGTGCTCACATAGAAGCACAGTCGGAGCGCACCAAGGACACCCCTCTCTCCTTGGCTTGTTCTGGAGGCAGATATGAAGTTGTAGAAATCCTTTTACAGCGAGGTGCTAACAAGGAGCATCGAAATGTATCTGACTATACACCTCTCTCCCTTGCTGCATCCGGTGGCTTTGTCAATATCATCAAGCTTTTGCTGGACAATGGTGCGGAAATCAACTCTCGCACAGGATCGAAGCTCGGCATCTCTCCTCTCATGCTTGCGGCCATGAATGGCCATGCAACTGCGGTGAAGCTTTTACTAGACATGGGCTCGGATATCAATGCTCAAATCGAGACCAACCGCAACACCGCATTGACACTGGCATGCTTCCAGGGAAGACATGAAGTTGTCTCCCTCCTCTTAGATCGCAAGGCTAATGTTGAACACCGTGCCAAGGTAAGAATGGTTTCTTTTGAAATTAATTCTCCACAAGTGAAGTTATACCATTTTGCCACTAATATCAATAGGGTAGAAATGATATACCAGAACGTCACTCATTGTTAGGTGGCACAATTTTTTTTTCTTCGTCCTTTCAAACAGAAGACCTAATCTGATATTAATTTTCTTCATCATAGACTGGACTTACACCTCTAATGGAAGCTGCAAGTGGTGGCTATGTTGAAGTGGGCAGAGTCCTCCTGGACAAAGGTGCGGACGTCAATGCCCCACCTGTTCCATCCTCAAAAGACACTGCACTTACCATTGCAGCGGATAAGGGCCATTATAAATTCGTAGAGCTTCTTATCCAAAGGTAAATGATCGTGTGTGGTTTTTGTTGTTTGTCATTTTTCTTTGTCTTTTTTCACAATCAATGAAACATACAGTTATCGTGTTTTGGTATTTAGTTTAAGTTCATCTGAGGAATTAGATTTTATTTTTAGTGTAATGATTGATAGAATGGGTTTTTCATATGAGGAACGTAATTCACAATTCATTCATATTACCTGAAAATGAATTTGTGTCCATTTAATTGTAGGTTGATCAGTTTTATTTTGATTGATTCATTTATTTAAACCTCTAGTGTAAAAAATATTGAAATCATTGAAATAAAATTTGGAATATAATGTGTTCAAGGATTACCATACTCCTTCCCCCTTCCCTCTCCCCCCCCCTCCCTTCTTGCAGATCACTTGTTTATATAACTAACTGGGATGTTTCATATTTACAGAGGTGCTCAAGTGGAAGTCAAGAACAAGAAGGGCAACTCCCCTCTGTGGCTAGCGGCCAATGGGGGACACCTGGAAGTGGTTCAGCTCCTAAACAGTGCCACAGCAGACATTGAGTCCGAAGACAACAGGAAGGTCTCCTGTCTCATGGCTGCATTTAAGAGAGGGCATTACAAGGTTGTCAAGTACATGGTACGAAACGTGACCCAGTTTCCTTCCGACCTTGAGTTGCAGCGGTACATCACTACCATAGCAGACAAAGAGCTGATGACCAAGTGCACCAATTGCATGGAGGTGATCCGTGCAGCCAAAGAAAAGCAAGCTTTAGAGGCTAATAAGAATGCCTCCATCTTACTGGAGGAATTAGAAAAAGAACGGAACAAAGAGGAATCCAAGAAGGCGGCGGCCAGTCGACGGCGACTCAAGAAAAAGGCCAAGAAGTATGAGAGAAGGGTCGAGAAACGCCGCACGGACTACCCGAAAGGTAGCGACAGCGGGGACAACTACGATGGCGAGGACGAGAATGAAAACGTCATCAATGAGGACCAGGAGATCAAGCAGCAACAAACAAAGAAGGAGAAAAATGAGACCAACAACCTCCAGAGAGTGGAGCAGGTTGTGCCGGAGGAGAAGGACGGTGACAGTGGCATCGACTCCAACAGCCAGACCAGTGCGACCTCAGAGACCAAAGTCACGGAGGATAAGGAGAAGACTGGGAAGAAGAGCAAGAAGAAAAAGAAGGAGAGCAAGGAAGTCTCCAACACACACCAAAAGCAGAACTCAACATCCCCTCCAGTCCCAGTCAGCGAAACCATTGAAATGAAGAAAAGCGCCATGAATAGTACCATTGCTGGGTCTACAACTTTGCAGCAGTTGCAACAGCAGCAGCAGCAGCTTTCTAGTGCCTCATCCACCATCGCATCAAAGAGCAAGAAGAAGAAGGAAGAGGAAAATAAAGCCAATGAGACGATGAATGAGCTCGACATCTTCCATTTAGAGAGCCTCAAACTTGTGAACAACAAGAAGGTCACCCACGACTCATCCCGCGTAAATGCCTTAGACACGTTTGGAGAGGTGGACCACTACGTTACTCCCATCCCAGGCCTCGTGGGAAGTTCTTCTACCACGCTCAGTGCACCCTCCCTCAGCCCCAACACCAAGACTGCTCCAGGGCTTGGAACTAGTCCCAAGAAGGGCAGCAGAAGAGAGGACGGCTGGAAGGAAGTGAGCCGCAAGGCCAAGAAAGTGTCTGTCCCCAACAGCGCCATCAGTCGAGTCATAGGCCGAGGAGGGTGCAATATTAACACCATCCGGGAAGTGTCTGGAGCTCACATTGAGGTTGAAAAGCAAGGCAAGAGCCAAGGAGACAGAATGATCAGCATCAAGGGCTCAACGGAAGCTACACGCCAAGCACAGAACCTCATTTCTGCCTTGGTCAAGGATCCTGATAAGGATCTTTCAGAATTGTTGCCAAAATCTGTTGCCAAGGTTGCTCCTAAACCCTCCAAGAATAGTGCTGAGTCTGTATTATCCCAGGCTCCCAGTAGCAAAGCTCTAAGACCTGCCAGTACTATTGGAATTAGCATGGCTACAGTCACTTCTTCTACTACTAGTGTCACAGTAGCCAAGTGTGGAGCCACCACAACCACAGCCTGGTCAAGTGCCGTCTCATCCCCGAAAAGAACCCCGGCACAGGTGAGACCTGTGTCCACTATTGGGCCACTCAACTGTGCGGTCCCCAAGAGTCCTGCTGTTCGGCAGTTGTTCCCAGGTGAGAAGAAATCAGTGCCTACCACTAGTGCTAATAAAGTCCCCAATACCAACAACTCTGCAATTGTAGCAATGACTTCGGAGGTCACCCAGATGTTTGCCACCAAGTTAGCTGATGCCAAAGGCTCAGGAAAGAGTGCCACACCACCGCTTGTAGGATCTCCCAATCCCTCACAAGCGCATCAGGGATTAGCTAATAATGCCACCAACTCCTCGGAAGGTATTGTGTCCGAGGAGAAGGGTCTACCAGAAACTAACAATAATGGTATGGTAGGACAGCAATATTCCATCTTCAATAATCGCCTTAGCCAAGTAACACATGAGGCTATGTGGGGCGCCAAGGAGAAGCAAGTGAACTTCGCCTCCGTCGCTGCATCCGGCCTTCCGAACGGGAACAAACATCAGAACCAGCTGAACCAGCAGCATCTGAGCAACGGGCCAGTGAGCAGCTACTTGGATCAGATTGAGCAGCCTCCGGTGGTGGATGCCAGCCGTGCTCCCGGGTACCGAGGGACAACCTCCACCATTACAGCCAGTAGTCACAGCCACGTGACGGCCGTGGCTAGCGGTAGTCCGCCAGGAAGCATCCCCGTGCCCATGCCTTTGTCTGGATCCCACCAGCCGCTCACCACAAGTATGGCTCGCAGTGCCCCAGGGACGCCCGTGGCCTCCCCGTCCATGAGGCCCATCGCACCCCCTGCCACACGCCAGACCTCCACGCCACCCCCCATCCCCCGCTCCTCACTGGACATGGGAGGGACTGGCTCCTTCAGCATCCTGGCTGGCCCTTCGCGCACGCCCCCGCCCATGTTGTCGTCGATGGTGCGGATTCCATCGATGCCGTCTGCATCCCTTGGGCCTGGTGCTCCGCTCTCCAACCGCGGCCACCTGTCGCACTCAGGGATGAACATGATGCAGCAAGGTTACTCCGGTGCTTCAATGGCTAGCCTGGCACCTGGCGGCCCTGTATCCTCCATCCCCCGTGGCCCTGTGCCACCTCCTGACCACAATGATTTAGTTAATTTGGCCCCAGGGCAGCCTTACCGCAAGCCACCACCTCCTCTCGAGATCATTGGCCCCTTCCACCAGCAGAAGGTGCAGCAGCAGTTTTCATCTTTGGCTCAACTGACAGGCATGATAAACGGGCCGAGGTTCACCACACCCCAGACCAACACCCACCCTGTCTTCACCAACAACATCCTGGCACCCATCTCTGCTGCCCCCCAGATACAGAGCAACCTCAACCCCAATGCGCCGGACTTTACCAGCAGATCAGGAACATTTGTGCCTCCCACTTTCCCGCCCCGCACCCAGTTAGCTGCCTTCCAGAACGGGGCTCCGACCGTCACGCCCTCAATCGGCTCAGGCTTCAGTGCCATGAACCAGTTCCCAGGTGGTCTGGACGCGAACCTGTCTCTCTCGGGCGGGTTCGGCGAGGTGATTAGTGGGCTCCTGCCACGTAACCCGCCACCCATTGCTCCCATACCAACCACCATGGCAGCTAACAACACGTACAGAAACAGCGGCGCCTCGCAGGACAGCTCTCCCCCACTCAACTCGCCCCATTCCTCCAACCCTGCCTCGCCCACCCAGAGTGCAGCAGCGGCCACCACGGGAGGAATGGCTCAGCAACCGGAGGAGCGCCCGTCAAAGTTGCAACCCATTGGTACCGAGCGCGCCCAGCGAGCTCAGAAGAGGTCGGAGCACGGGAGCGTGGTCGGAGGAGTGGGCGGAGGATTCGGGGTTGTGGGCTCCGACATGTGGCCCATGCATTTGCCCGAAATGCTGGCTCCGCCGCCCCTGGAACATAATCTACCGGCCAACCCCTACTACGGCGATTTGGATATGGCACAGTATGGACACGGACATGGGCATGGTCAGGTAGGTCCCGGAGAATGGAATGCGTTATATTGAACAATCTTTTCTTACGGGTTATATTGACTTTTTATCCCAGACAACTTTTTAATCGGTTTCCAATGTCCTTATTGTTGACAGCCCTTTCTCTTTATTGTTTTTTTTTTCATTGGGAAAGAAGAGAGTAGTAATTTTCATTTAACCAGGATTTACAAAGTAAATAACTTGTATATATCTTACAGCTGTGGAAT
>BOPN01005084.1:35000-37500 GCA_017312705.2 Penaeus japonicus | reverse complement strand
AGAGAGAGAGAGAGAGAGAGAGAGAGAGAGAGAGAGAGAGAGAGAGAGAGAGAGAGGCAGAGAGAAGAGAGACAGACAGACTGATAGATAGATTGATAGAGAGAGAGAGAGAGAGAGAGAGAGATGGACAGAGAGATGGAGAGAAAGAAAGAGAGAGAGGGAGACAGAGAAGAGAGAGAGATATGGAGAGAGAGAGAGAAAGAGAGAGAGATATGAATGGATAGAGAGAAAGAGAAAGCGAAAGAAAGAGAAAGAGAGAATCAAAACACAGATAAAGGAAAAGACACACACACACACACAGACACACGAACAAAGAGAGACAGAGAGAGAGAAAAAAAAGCTACATTAAGCCCTACATAAAGAAGAGGTTAATAATCTAGAACATTTTACTTTCACTGTTGCTCCTGTTCTTTCACTGTTTAGGGCATTATCCCACTGTTTCCATTCCCTTTGAATTGTTTCACAGAAAGGAATGCTGCGCAATGCTTTGTTTCCCGTTTGCATGAACGTGCATGTGCGTGTGCGTGTGCGTGTGTGTGTACTTGCATCTGGTACACACACACACACACACACACACACATGGATGGATCTGCAGGCATATATTTTAATTAACGGTAAACACACACACTGTAATAATTATCATCATATCATTCGGTATCTCCTGATTTACATATTGGGTAATAAGTACTATATCAAGGTCTTATTTAGAAAATACGTCGTTCGGATTATAATTAGGTCAGTGAACATCGGGAGAGATAACTTTTCTTTATTGTCTTTGGTTCGACAATTGTCCGAGAGGGAAGGGAAAAGGGCGGAGGGGGGAGTGGGGGGAGGGGGAGGGAGGGGGGAGGTCACATAGGGAGGAGGGAGGTCACATAGGGAGGTTGCGGTATCTATAGTACTTTCACTGTCTGTGTTTCCTTTGTATTCTGTGCATTCTGTCTCTTTTCTCTGGTGTAATTTACATATATGCATGTTCGGATTTTTTATTTATTTATTTATTTATTTTTCGTTTTATCTAATTTTCTCTCTCTCTCTCTGTTTCTGTCTGTCTCTCTCGCTCTCGCTCTCTTTCTCTCTCTCTCTTCTTCTTCTTCTCTCTCTTCCTCTCTCTTTCTGTCTGTCTCTCTCTCTCTCTCTCTCTCTCTCCATCTCTCTCTCTCTTCTTCTTCTTCTTCTTCTCTCTCTTCCTCTCTCTCTCTCTCTCTCTCTCTCTCTCTCTCTCTCTCTCTCTCTCTCTCTCTCTCTCTCTCTCTCTCTCTCTCTCTCTCTCTCTCTCTCTCTCTCTCTCTCTCTCTCTCTCTCTCTCTCTCTCTCTCTCTCCTTCTTCTTCTTCTTCTCTCTCTCTCTCTCTCTCTCTCTCTCTCTCTCTCTCTCTCTCTCTCTCTCTCTCTCTCTCTCTCTCTCTCTCTCTCTCTCTCTCTCTCTCTCTCTCTCTTTCATCTATCTATCTTTCTCTCTCTCTCCCTCATTATTCTAATATATATGTCTATTTGTCATTCTTTCTCTCTTTTCATTCCAACCTGCTTGCCATATTTTCTCGTACCATATTTTTATTACCTTTATCAGACTCTTCATCCTCATTTCAAGTCATCAGTATAGGTTTATATATTGAATTCTATGGCAATGGTCTCGTTGTATATCTAAGTTACCAAAATTTATTACTAAGTAATTTATATATCCCTTCTTCCTTCTACTTGGCTCTCTCCAAAATTCTATTACAGCAAAGAATATTGGAGGAAATTAAGGGATTGGGAGTGATATCTATATCCTAACCACCGCCCCAACTCCTCAGATATTTAATAAACAAAGAATAAAAAGAAAGTAAAAAAAAAACTAAAAAAGGCATTCCTAATCCACTACCCTACCTTTGTCTATCAAAACAAAGCATTATAAGTAATTGAAAAAAACAAAAAAACGAACGATATGTATATTAAATTCCTCTCTAAGAAATTAAGACAAAGAAAAACAACAAAAAAACAACAACAGCTCGATCTCTAAGAAAATCAAGAAGAAAAAAACAACAACTCGATATCCAAATCTAACTATAAAAAAAAATACGTACTTGATAGAGAGAGAAAAAAAAAACCTACCCTCCCCCTCCACCCACTCCCCCACCCCCCCTCTGCCTCCCTCCTCCCCCTTGACAGTTAAGGGTGGGGTCGGCCTGCCTTCCTTCAGCACGTGTTTCCTGTCAAGCAAATCCTCTTCCTTGTCAATCAATCTTCTCTATTGAACACTTACTTCCTTATTGATTTGATTCTTTTTTTGTGATCAATCTCTGGTATTTGCTTCTCGAGGCTTTTACCTCATGTATATGTATATATATATATATATATATATATATATATATATATATATATATATATATATATGTGTGTGTGTGTGTGTGTGTGTGTGTGTGTGTGTGTGTGTGTGTGTGTGTGTGTGTGTGTGTGTGTGTGTGTGTGTGTGTGTGCGTGCGTGTGTGTGAGTATGTATATGTGTGTGTGTGTGTGTG
>BOPN01005084.1:22500-25000 GCA_017312705.2 Penaeus japonicus | reverse complement strand
ATAATACCGATAACGATGATGATAAGAATAATAAAGATAAAGTTGATGATGTTGATAAGATTCTTAATTAATGATGATAATGATTATGATGTTAATAATGATAGCAATAATGATGATGATGATGATTGTATTACTGATGGTGAAGTAATTCATATACTAATGATATCAGTAATGAAGATAATGACAATGATATTTATGAAAGTAAAGATCACAGTAATAATAATTATGATTATATTGATATTCTATCATTATTATCATCATAAACAGACAAGAACATGGATGGCAATTATCATAATTATCTTAATGAAGATGAGAATATGGCAATGATGATGATGATGATGAGGATGATAATAATATTAAAGTAATACTAATGATAAAAATAATGATAATAATAATAATAATAGCAATGATAATGATAATAATGACAATGATGATAATTAAAATAACAATAATGAGGATAATAGTAATAATGATTATCATTATTGTCATTATCCCCCTCATGATAACAATAATAATTAATGATAAAAATAATGATAGTAATAATAATAGTAGTAGTAATAATAATAATTATACAGAGAGTAACAGTAATAAAGATATCAATAATGATGTGATAGTAATAATGATAGTAGTAATGATAATAACGATAATAATAATATCAATAATAATAATGATGACAATAATAATAATGACAATATCAATAATAATAATGATAATAATGATGATAATAACATTAACAGCAATAATAATAATAGTAATGATAATAACAACAATGATGATAACAACAACAACAATAATAATGATAACAACAACAGCTATAAAAATATTAAAGGTGATGATAATGACATTTATATTAATGAGAGTATTAAGAAGAATAGTTATATTAACGATAATGATCATAATGATACTAATACTAGTAATTATATTTATACAAATGGTAATTATATGGCAATTATAGTGATGATAGTAATAATGATAATGATAGCAATGATGACAATGATAATAATAATGATTATGATTGTAGTGTTACTATTCCAAATAATGAGTATTATCATCATTATCATTAGCATTGTTATCCTCTTTATCATCATCATTGATATTATTATCATCATCATTATTATTATTATTAGTAATAGCATGATAATAGTAAATTTGATGATAATAATAATAATAACCATCATCATTATTATCATTATTAAATGTAGTATTAGCAGCAATAGTAGTAAATATATGAAATACATAATGATAATGGTTATAGATTTAATGATAATTATGATAGCAAGATCAAGATAGTACTAATAATGACAGAATTAAAAATGACTGTAATAATTTTTGTTGTTATCATTAATAATCATTATGATCCGGTTATCATTCTTATTATTACTTTTACTGATTATAATTATCATCTTTATTAGTATTATAGCTGTTATCATTATTATTATTACAGTTGTTATCATTATCATTAATATCATAGTTATCATTATCATCATAATTATTATCATTGTCATCATTATCGTTATTACTATAATTAGTATAAATATTAACATAAACATTAATTACAGTATTAATATTAGTATTAACTTCAATTATATCAATACTACCATCAGGAATATTTAATTAATAGTACTACTAGTAACAGAAATATAAACAAATATTATTACCACAATAATAACAATATTAGAATTAACAATAACAAATTATAATAATGGTAGTAAGACAAGATAAAGATAATGAAAAAAAAAAGAAAGGAATACAAAACCTGACAGAAATACCAGCAGTGAGATTTTTTTTTTATAACAATAAAAAAAAAAAAAAAAAAAAAAAAAAAAAAAAAAAAAAAAAAAAAAAAACAGACAAAAGGTAAACAAACTGAGGTGTTGCCATCAGGAGAGAAATTAATCCCTTTTTTAAATGATCGCTAGAAACGCTACTTTTTCCACAACTTCCATCGAATAGAATCACCTATGGAAATAACCACTAAAACTGCTAAAAAACTCTTTCTAAAACCTCATACTGGATAACCTATAAGGAAATTCAATCCTTCCCGCCAAAAAACCTTTGTCATAGGAAGAGCTTGCGTGAGCGTGTGCTGGGCGTCTCCACTCTTGGGGGCAGACAGGACTATGCCACGCGTGCCTATAAGACCTATAATTTCTACCGACTGATGAGGTATTTTCGTTCTTATGGGATCCGGGGATGCTCGCGCGGCGGCCTTTGCGTTCGTTCAGGTACAGAAGCCGCTCAGTCGTGACGTCATGGGGTTCCGTTGTGTTGACGCCACACCCTTGTAAACGCGCCTCTATCTTGCCAACGAGAAGTTACGGGTGAAAAGAGGCGCTGATTAGGTGATTAGGCCATAGATTGGGTATTAGGAACGGGTGGGTTTTTCGTTTTCCTTTGGTTATGTTTGTCTTTCTCTCTATCTATCTCTATCTTTTTATCTATCTGTGTGTCTCTGTCTCTCTCTCTCTCTCTCTCTCTCTTTCTCTTTCTCTCTCTCTAT
>BOPN01005084.1:0-2500 GCA_017312705.2 Penaeus japonicus | reverse complement strand
CAATAGGTCTTTTTTTTTAAAGAGTGGTTTCCTGTGAGAGCGGTGCTAATTTGCGCCATTGACAATGAAGCGATGGAGTAACAAAACAAAACAAGTGAGTTGCGAGATGCGTGGCCTTCTCTTCATCATGAGTGATGTTTCGATCGTTATTAATTAAGGCATTTGCTGATAGCGCTTTGTTAGCATATGGTCCCTTTTAAAGTATGTGGTATGATTATTACGATGTTAGTAGGAGGTAATTTCGTGTTAGGTGTATTTCTGTGTCACATACGAATGTACGGAGACTCTCTATCTTTCTATGTATCTATATCTATATCTATATCTATATCTCTCTATCTCTATATATATGAATATATATGTATATATATGTATGTATATGTATATATGTTTATGTATATGTATATGTATATGAAAGATAGAAAGGTATTTATCTCTGTGTGTGTATGTATATATAGTTATATATATATATATATATATATATATATATATATATATATATATATATATATATATATACATACACACACACAGATAAATACCTATCTATCTATCATAGATAGAGAGATAGATAGATGAGTAGGTGGATACATAGATACTGTTTGTTTTGCTGGTTACTTTTCATCGTTTGAATATACAATTATTTAGATAATCTATTTTTTGTAATCGCTATGCCAGGAACTATGTATAAACATCATGCATCCACTGACCAGCATTAACACTTGTTTTATTTTATGGAATTATCGAGCAAGAATTTCAGTCTCCCGTTTTCTTTTCCTTGTAATAAATTTACCATTTTCTTTCAGCTTTTTCGGTCTTTTGTGTGAATACGCGAGTAATGTTTTTTTTTTTCTTATTTTTTTTTGTTTGATTGGCTTTGGCTTTTTTCTATGTTTTCCTTACAAGTATTATTATCTTCTTTATTTTATCCCATATCAATCACATTTCTTCATCATGTCATTCTTCCCAATACTTAATTTCGAAATAGGCTTTTTTTTATCTCTCTTTCTCTCTCTCTCTCTTTCTCTCCCTCTCTCTCTCTCTCTCTCTCCCTTTCTCTCTCTCGTAAATGCTTGTCTCAATAAACTTGTCAAAGTCAAAAGTCTCTCTCTCTCTCTCCCTCTCCCTCTCTCTCTCGTAAATACTTGTCTCAATAAACTTGTCAAAGTCAAAAGTCTCTCTCTCCCTCCCTCCCTCCTCCCCCCCCTCCCTCTCCCTCTCCCTCTCCCTCTCCCTCTCCCTCTCCCTCTTCCTCTTCCTCTCCCTCTCCCTCTTTCCCTCTCCCTCCCTCATTCTCTCTCCCCAATACATAATTACGAAACAGACTACCCTTTCACAACGAGGGAAACGTGCTTACAGTCTAGACGTAATCACCATTTCCCAACCCCAATTCCCTTCAATATCATGATTAGTAACACTTCGAAATTACACAAACTACATACTTACGTATTGCCCTTATTTGAAAATGAGCCTGTTTATGTTACAGGTCTTCGGAGAGGGTGTGCTCTCAGAGGAGGAATTACAGTTAGTCTTCGGAAAGAGAGAAACAGGTAAGAATGCTGTATTGTTGTATGCATTTCGATGGTGGTGTTATCTCGTTGCTGTATGCATTTTCACTCTTCCAGAAGAGTCATATGTTTTTCTTCGTGGATTCATTATTTTTTGCAAGTGTTTTTATTATCATTATTATTATTATTATTCTATATTACTGTAACATATTGGGGAATTACTGTAAGCATTGTTAGTATTATTGTTAGTAGGTTTGCTATTATTGTTATTTCTGTTATTAGTATTAGCATTACTGCATTGATCATTGCTATTATCGTTATTATTGTTATCATTATCATTATCATCATCATTATTATTTGATATGTAATTCTCATCATCCTACTCAACGCTAAGGAATCTTCCTCACAGTCCTCACATCATCCTATTCTTCCTCTTTATCCCCATCTTCACAGCATCCCTATCTTCCTCGCCATCACCATCCTCACAGCTTCCCTATCCTCCACATTATCCTCCTCACCATCACTATCCTCACATCCTCTCTATCTATCCTCACCCATCACCATCCTCTCTATTTATCCTCATCCATCACATCATCCCTATCCTCCTCATCCATCACCATCCTCACAGCATCCCTATCCTCCTCGCCATCACCATCATCACATCATCTCTATCTATCCTCATCCAACACATCATCCCTATCCTCCTCACCATCACATCCTCACATCCTCTCTATCTATCCCCATCCATCACATCCTCACCTATATCTTCCTCCTCATCATCATAACAACAACCCCATTTTCCCCACATTTTCCCCACCCTCACCCTAATTCCCCTCGCTACTCCCCACAGTGCCAAAGTACAATCTCGTAGTGCCACAAGTGTCTGGCGATGGCTGGCACCCACGCGGCAGAAGGAGTGGGCGATCGGTACCCGCTGCTCCGACCCTCAAGTTCGATGCCCTGGGACGCTCTTTCAATTTCAAGTACGGTCCTTT
>BOPN01005083.1:62500-65000 GCA_017312705.2 Penaeus japonicus | reverse complement strand
GGTAGTGGCGCATTTCTAATACTTTCCATAGGCGTTATTAACCCAAAATGCGCCCCTGCCTACACAAGGATACATTATGTGCCAGGGTTTAATTCTGCCATTGCTTTGAAGAAATACTCACATCTATGTGTATAGTGAATGCATATATCTATGAGTATGAGTAAAACCATGTGATTACGGTTTAACAGTGTTTGCGGGTGCGTTTTCTTGAAGTTTGTGCCATATTTCATTAATAGTATCACATTTCTGTTTCCATGTTCTTTTGACAGTATGATTACATATTTGTCTACAAGTTTTACTGATAAAGCACCTTACACTCTACATTTCTATATTTTGTGAGGTACTGACCAAAATAATACATATACTTATGCTTAAATCAAGCCACTTAAAGTCACCGTAAAACTTACCGCCCAATGTCCTCTAGCAGAGATCAGACAAAACGAAAGCAAGGCGGCAATAGAAAAGACTTCAGTAAGATTTCAGTAAGTATCGGCACCCATGGCAAGTCGTAAAACAAGGTCAGGTATTCCAGTGGGCCTGAAAGCATCGTATTTAGAATGAGGGAGAGAAGGAAGATGGAAAGAGGAATTAACATGTGCTAGCTCTAGCTCCTTTGTCATAATTGTAGTTCGTACAAGCAAACGCAAAATGTTTTATCTTTGTCATCCTCATTGCAGTACATTACATTATATGATAATGATGATGAGCATGAGGGTGATGATGATGATGATGATGATGAGGAGGAGGAGGAGGATGAGGGTGATGATGATGATGATGATGATGATGATGGTAATGATAATAATGATAGTAGTAGTGATGGTGATGATGATGACGATGACGATGACGTTGAAGTGACGATAATGATGATAATTATATATAATGATTTTAATAAAAGTAACGACAATAATGATAATGATAGTAATATTACTGATAATGATGATAATAATAGTAGTAGTAGTAATAATAATGTATTTCAGAATATCTGTATAATGTAAATATAAAAAAAGTTTTTTCTCATCCTCAAGTTATTCAAAATATCTAAATAAAAAACACGCTGAAATATATCTTACTATTATATTCCATAAAAGGAACAACTCAATAATTGAACACATGAAGAATCAACTGCATCAAAATAGCATATCTGATACATTTAATTAGAAAAATGATACCAGACATAATTATATTCAACAAAAGTCAATTCTGAGGTCTCACTTTACAAGGTATCTATGTTTGTGAACATGCATAACACAAATTATAACTATTCTTATTAAAGAACTATTCAATCATTGATGAGGCTTTGGCCTTTGAACTTACCGCAACCCACACGTCTTTGATGTGACCTAGTTTAGTGTCCATGTCGGTCTCTTCGGAACCCATCGTGTCAACTGGCATCGGACATTCAACGAATAGTAGTCATGGTGCAGAGATCCCAGTTCAAGAGTGGCACATAAGGAAACAATTATACATGTAACCAGTCTTTTTCAGTTCGATGGAGCAGTCTAACTGTCGCTGCTCAACTGACGAGGCATACTCCGTCCACTTGCCCTCAGGGTCACCTCTATTGCTGTAGCCCAGGCGAGCATCCAGAGTCATCACGGCATTGGGTGCTGTGGATGCAAAATACAACTCAGCATTTTTCCTTCTCTCATCATCATATTACTTTCTTTCTTACTGTTCTATACTCAATTTGCCAAACAGTAAATGTGAGTTACTTAACACAGAAAAGAAGGAACTAAAATAAATGTTTGCGGTAAAGTCCGAACTGCACATGAAAAGGGGACTTACCCACTTCATCCTCATCATCATAGAGTATATCCAGATGCAACATTGCAATTAGGTTCTGCTGCCAACGTGAATAATCCAGGTCAAAGCCATCTTTAGGAATGGGAATCTGTAGGCAAAGTATGATTTAGGATAAAAAACCAAAGTGATCTCTTCAAACTACGACATTCATATTCTAAAAGTTACATGAGCAACCAAGCTCATTTTATGGCATTCAGGATTCCAACAGATTAATAATCAGTTCTGATAAATTCAAGTGAGAATACATCATCAAAATGCTCTAAACTCTATAGAGTTTTGCAAAAGAGTTCTCTTATATATTCTTGGTCAGATCTACTTCTTTTTAAAACTGAATTATCAATTCATCTTCCTAACAATATATACTCGTACATCTGTCCTATCTTCATAAATAATAATAACTCACAAAAGACGGTGAGAATCAACAGCAATCATATTCAGACTGTTACAAATATATATATATATATATATATTTAAAGAATCCTAGAAACAGACTGGGCTTACTCTTAATTGACTTAAATTAAGTATGGATAAAAGCTTCCCTAACTATCCTCACTAGACATAATTATTCACTTAAAATACTAACAGACTACTCAGCCTTCCTATATCACGCTGGCTGAGCTTATAGGAGCCTTTCCAAAGGCTGTTAAGGTCTCTCTAGTCCTTAACTGCACTGTGTTAACAAAGATAACAGACTTAC
>BOPN01005083.1:52500-57500 GCA_017312705.2 Penaeus japonicus | reverse complement strand
CGAAATCAGAAGGTGAAAGGCAAGGGGTTAGGGTGAGTGAGAGTGAGAGTGAGGGTGAGAGAGAGAGAACGAAATCAGAAGGTGAAGGCAAGGGTTAGGGTGAGAGTGAGAGTGAGGGTGAGAGAGAGAGAACGAAATCAGAAGAAGGTGAAGGCAAGGGTTAGGGTGAGAGTGAGAGTGAGGGTGAGAGAGAGAGAACGAAATCAGAAGGTGAAGGCAAGGGTTAGGGTGAGAGTGAGGGTGAGGGTGAGAGAGAGAGAACGAAATCAGAAGGTGAAGGCAAGGGTTAGGGTGAGAGTGAGAGTGAGGGTGAGAGTAGAGTGAGGGTGAGAGAGAGAACAGCGTGAAGAAGATGAAGGCAAGAAGTTAGGGTGAGAGTGAGGGTGAGAGTGAGAGTGAGGGTGAGAGAGAGAGAACGAAATCAGAAGGTGAAGGCAAGGGTTAGGGTGAGAGTGAGGGTGAGGGTGAGAGAGAAGAGAACAGAAATCAGAAGAAGGTGAAGGCAAGGGTTAGGGTGAGAGTGAGAGTGAGGGTGAGAGAGAGAGAGAACGAAATCAGAAGAAGGTGAAGGCAAGGTTAGAGAGGGTGAGAGTGAGGGTGAGGGTGAGAGAGAGAACGAAATCAGAAGGTGAAGACAAGGGTTAGGGTGAGAGTGAAAGTGAGGGTGAGGGCGAGAGAGAGAGAGAACGAAATCAGAAGGTGAAGGCAAGGGTTAGGGTGAGAGTGAGAGTGAGAGTGAGGGTGAGAGAAGAGAACGAAGGAAATCAGAAGGTGAAGGCAAGGGTTAGGGGTGAGAGTGAGTGAAAGTGAGAGAGAGGAACGAAATCAGGAGAAGGTGAAGGCAAGGGTTAGGGTGAGAGTGAGGGTGAAGGTGAGAGAGAGAGAACAAATCAGAAGAAAGGTGAAGGCAAGGGTTAGGGTGAGAGTGAAGGTGAGGATGAGAGAGAGAGAGAACGAAATCAGAAGAAGGTGAAGGCAAGGGTTAGGGTGAGAGAGAGAGTGAGGTTAGGGTGAGAGAGAAGAGAACAGAAATCAGAAGAAGAGGTGAAGGCAAGGGTTAGGGTGGAGGCGAGAGTGAGGGTTAGGGTGAGAGAGAGAGAACGAAATCAGAAGAAGGTGAAGGCAAGGGTTAGGGTGAGAGTGAGAGTGAGGGTGAGAGAGAGAGAACAAAATCAGAAGGTGAGGGCAAGGGTTAGGGTGAGAGTGAGAGAGAGGGGGAGAGTGAGGGTGAGAGAGAGAGAACGAAATCAGAAGGTGAAGGCAAGGGTTAGGGTGAGAGTGAGAGTGAGGGTGAGAGTGAGGGTGAGAGAGAAAGAACGAAATCAGAAGAAGGTGAAGGCAAGGGTTAGGGTGAGAGTGAGGGTAAAGGTGAGAGAGAGAGTACGAAATCAGAAGGTGAAGGCAAGGGTTAGGGTGAGAGTGAGGGTAAAGGTGAGAGAGAGAGAACGAAATCAGAAGGTGAAGGCAAGGGTTAGGGTGAGAGTGAGAGTGAGGGTGAGAGAGAGAGAACGAAATCAGAAGGTGAAGGCAAGGGTTAGGGTGAGAGTGAGAGTGAGAGTGAGGGTGAGAGAGAGAGAACGAAATCAGAAGAAGGTGAAGGCAAGGGTTAGGGTGAGAGTGAGGGTGAGGGTGAGAGAGAGAGAACGAAATCAGAAGGTGAAGGCAAGGGTTAGGGTGAGAGTGAGGGTGAGGGTGAGAGAGAGAGAACGAAATCAGAAGGTGAAGGCAAGGGTTAGGGTGAGAGTGAGGGTGAGGGTGAGAGAGAGAGAACGAAATCAGAAGGTGAAGGCAAGGGTTAGGGTGAGAGTGAGAGTGAGGGTGAGGGTGAGAGAGAGAGAACGAAATCAGAAGAAGGTGAAGGCAAGGGTTAGGGTGAGAGTGAGGGTGAGAGAGAGAGAACGAAATCAGAAGAAGGTGAAGGCAAGGGTGAGGGTGAGGGTGAGGGTGAGAGTGAGGGTGAGAGAGAGAGAACGAAATCAGAAGGTGAAGGCAAGGGTTAGGGTGAGAGTGAGGGTGAGGGTGAGAGAGAGAGAACGAAATCAGAAGAAGGGGAAGGCAAGCGTTAGGGTGAAGGCAAGGGTTAGGGTGAAAGAGAGAGAACGAAATCAGAAGAAGGTGAAGGCAAGGGTTAGGGTGAGAGAGAGAGTGAAAGAGAAGGAACGAAATCAGAAGGTGAAGGCAAGGGTTAGGGTGAGAGTGAGAGTGAGGGTGAGAGAGAGAGAACGAAATCAGAAGGTGAAGGCAAGGGTTAGGGTGAGAGTGAGAGTGAGGGTTAGGGTGAGAGAGAGAGAACGAAATCAGAAGGTGAAGGCAAGGGTTAGGGTGAGAGAGTGAGAGAGGGTGAGAGAGAGAGAGAGAACGAAATCAGAAGAAGGTGAAGGCAAGGGTTAGGGTGAGAGTGAGAGTGAGGGAATTGAGAAAGGAGAACAGGAAATCAGAAGGTGAAGGCAAGGGTTAGGGTGAGAGTGAGGGTGAGGGTGAGAGAGAGAGAACGAAATCAGAAGGTGAAAGGCAAGGTTAGGGTGAGAGTGAGAGTGAGGGTGAGAGTGAGGAGTGAGGGTGAGAGAGAGAGCAGAAATCTAGAGAAGAAGATGAAGGCAAGGGTTAGGGTGAGAGTGAGAGTGAGGGTGAGAGTGAGAGTGAGAGAGAGAGAGAGAACGAAATCAGAAGAAGGTGAAGGCAAGGGTTAGAGGGTGAGAGTGAGGGTGAGGGTGAGAGAACGAAATCAGAAGAAGGTGAAGGCAAGGGTTAGGGTGAGAGTGAGAGTGAGGGTGAGAGTGAGAGAGAGAGAACGAAATCAAAAGGTGAAGGCAAGGGTTAGGGTGAGAGTGAGGGTGAGGGTGAGGAAGGCAAGAAATCAGAAGGTGAAGGCAAGGGTTAGGGTGAGAGTGAGAGTGAGGGTGAGGGTGAGAGAGAGAGAACGAAATCAGAAGGTGAAGGCAAGGGTTAGGGTGAGAGTGAGAGTGAGAGTGAGGGTGAGAGAGAGAGAACGAAATCAGAAGGTGAAGGCAAGGGTTAGGGTGAGAGTGAGAGTGAGGGTGAGAGAGAAGACAGAAGAAGGTGAAGGCAAGGGTTAGGGTGAGAGTGAGAGTAAGGGTGAGAGAGAGAACAGAAATCAGAAGGCAAAGGCAAGGGTTAGGGTGAGAGTGAGGGTGAGGGTGAGAGAGAGAGAACGAAATCAGAAGAAGGTGAAGGCAAGGGTTAGGGTGAGAGTGAGAGTGAGGGTGAGAGTGAGAGTGAGGGTGAGAGAGAGAGAACGAAATCAGAAGAAGATGAAGGCAAGGGTTAGGGTGAGAGTGAGAGTGAGGGTGAGAGTGAGAGTGAGGGTGAGAGAGAGAACAGAAATCAGAAGGTGAAGGCAGGGTTAGGGTGAGAGTGAAGTGAGGGTAGAGGGTGAGAGAGAGAGAACGAAATCAGAAGGTGAAGGCAAGGGTTAGGGTGAGAGTGAGAGTGAGAGTGAGGGTGAGAAGAGAACGAATATATATATATACGTTCCATATTTGAATTCTGGCATCTTATGAATTGAAGTCTATTTAACCCTATCCCGACGGGCCCAGCGATAAGTGGAAACCCCCTAGGCCGGGCCTATGCAATATTGCATCGGGAACGTCACACTGGTGTGTCGCCCCGTCATCGGGCATTTAGCCGTGTCACACGGGTGTGACGCACCGTCAAATGTGGAATGAAGAATCACATTCTCTTACAGTATTTACCTATTTCTTTTCTTCCGTCTTCTTTGTTTCTTGTATTTTTTGAATTTCTACTCCTTTTAACATCATTTCCTGTTACTCTTTGCTACTTCTTTCTCTTCTTCTTCATTATCTCCTTCCTTTCTTGTCTCACCTTGTTTAAAGAAGAAGTTAGACACGGGCGTATTTTCCTTTTTTTTCTTTTCTGGCGTTTAAGTGTCTATTCACGTAAGGGGAGTCTTTGAATTGTTTACTGTCTTTTTATTACACTATTACACTACAACATGCACGGAAAACTGCAACAATCTTTTCGATTTTAAAAGATACAAACGAATCGACTCCATTATTCGTTCGAAGATGCAGTTATCATAAACAGATCTGTCGATAATTTCTGGGGAGAATATCCGATGTAACATTCTGCACCACGATCGTAACTTTTATTTTGTGTAATAAACTTTCCACGAAACATGACTTTACTGTTCAGCAGAATTCACACAAGTTCCCACAGTTCTCGGAACACTCAAATAAAGATTTCCTGTAATTGTCAGTCACACTTCAAACTGTTGTGTTCAGTTGCGTTATTTCCCTTGTTCTAGGAAAAGAATACAGTTGAAAATCCCATTCACACTGGCAGAGAAAGGCAGAGCAAGAGTGAGGGAAAGAATGATGGTGAGGGTGAAGGTGAAACTGAAGGTGAATGTGAAGGCAAGGGTTAGGGTGAGAGTGAGAGGGTGAGAGAGAGAGAACGAAATCAGAAGAAGGTGAAGGCAAGGGTTAGGGTGAGAGTGAGGGTGAGGGTGAGAGTGAGGGTGAGAGAGAAAGAACGAAATCAGAAGAAGGTGAAGGCAAGGGTTAGGGTGAGAGTGAGAGTGAGGGTGAGAGAGAGAGAACGAAATCAGAAGAAGGTGAAGGCAAGGGTTAGGGTGAGAGTGAGAGTGAGGGTGAGGGTGAGAGAACGAAATCAGAAGAAAAAAACACGAGAGTATAGTTCGTAGCAATTTTTAATTCTTTCTAGAATGCAATTTACGAGTAATAATGCATTGAAGTAAAATCACATTTTTATTAAACTATAAAAGAGAGTTCGAAGACAACAATATGAGAAGAATTTATGATTATCATTATTGTTGTTCTTGTTATAGTTATTTTCATTACAATTTTTATTATCCTATTATTATTATTATCATTTTTATTATCCTATTATCATTATTACCATTATCATCATTATTGTTAGTATTGATATTATCATCATTGCTGCTGTTGTTGTTGATGTTATTGCCATTATCATTATCACCATCGTTATCATCATCATAA
>BOPN01005083.1:32500-40000 GCA_017312705.2 Penaeus japonicus | reverse complement strand
AGATTCTATTTATTCTATATATTCAATTAGTGTTTTGTTTTTGCTTCGGTTGTGTGATAATGGACATGAATTCTTGATAAAGCCGTCATGAATAGAGAGGTACTCATTAGGAAACACGAATTCAGTGCCGTATTTCCAATGCTCTAAGACGATTTTTCCCCCTACGATCAATCTCGGGCAGGGGTTGTTGATAGATCGGCGATGTTTTAAGACTTTTTTTTTCCTCCCGACGGTGTTGATGGAGTGTTGCCGTTAGCAGACCCAGGCATGATCGGGGCATGGGGAAAGGGGAATGCCAAGGGTACAAACGTGATACCATGGACGAAGGACATTTGTAGCGCTGTAGGTAATGGTGTCTGGTGTCACGTGGGAGACGATAAGCTTTTCAAAAAAAAAAGAGGAATGGAAAGAATGAGAAATGTGTTTGTTTAGAGATTTGATGGCAGGTTATTCGGTTTTATTTTTATTTTTTTTAGAATGGGTGATGGAAAGAAATGTCAGTATGGGTGAACGGCTATGCTGAAGTTGCTTTCTCTTGTTGCAGAATGTTACATGGGAAGGGAAATGTTACGTAATTATGCTTTAGGGTAAAAAATATGATGTATTCTTATTGATCACAATAAGATGACATAATGATCTTAATAAATGGAATTAACAGAAAGAATTGAACGAGTGCATTGAATCCGTTTTGATATTAATGTTAAAGCAGAAGTGATGAGTGGAAGCAACTGAAATCGAGACATGTGAAGGGTTCCTGTAATAATGAACATAAATGGACTACTGTGGCCAGTGATAGCTTCTTTAGTGCATTTTTATGGTACTTCTAGAGAGTTGATTTTCGTTTATTATAGGGCATTAAATACTGTTCACTGATGGTTTTTTTGTCATTCTTTTGTTGTTTTATGAAACCAGACTGAGTCTTTTTTTCTTTCTTTCTTTCTTTTTTTCTTTTTCTTTGAGGAATTTTCATTTGCACCAACATCAACTTAATTATAACTTTTCATCTTACTCCAGTTTTGTGCTGTAGTTAATTTTTGTTTGATTGTTATAGGACATTACATTCTGTCTAATGCCAGTCTGGAGACCTACTTCAAGTATGTTTTATTATTATTACCATGCTTTCTGAGGCCAAATTATATCATTCTTTCTAATTTTATTTTAGGTTTTTGGACAGCCATCGACTGAATTAAAACATCTCGCACACACAAAAAAAAGACATATGGGAAATGAAACAGGCGCTATGATATACACATCAATATGAAAATAATATAACTAGCACATGTGCTGTCTGCTTATTCATAGTTCAAACCAGCAGGTTTTTACCTGGGGGTGGGGGTGAGTAACTTCCAGGGGGAGCATGAGCAACCCAGGGGGGAAAGTAGGGAAACTCTCTAATCATTTGCAATTCACTTAACATGTGTAGAATTTTAAGCATCTTTGAAAGTGTGAAGATTTTTAGAGACTCATGCATTTGACATGGTCATAATGTTGAAGTTTATACTTTTTAAGTGAATTATACTCTTTATACAAAAATTAACATGGTGTTATGTAATGGAAAAGAGAGAGAGAGTGCGTGTGTGTGTGTGTGTGTGCGCGTGCGTGTGCGTGTGCATGCATGTGCACGCATGCATGTACACACATCATAATAGCATTTTGACTGATTGGAGATTTAAGGAGGTTGGGGGCATAGAGGTGAGGACTACTTACTCTAGGTAGCCTGGTGGTAAAGAGGGTAAAAAACTGATTTAAAGCTTTTATTAGAATTTTTTGCTGTTTTCATATAAGTTCTAACTATAATATTTTAGAGTGGTATTTCATTTTATTCCCCTCTCATTGATTTATTGAAGAAAGAAGAAAAAAGTATGCTTATACTTAAAGCTTTACTATCAGTAAAATTGAATGTGCACCATGCAATGTAACGTAATGCAATATGATCTCTCTCTCACCCAGCACCGGCACCGTCCTCTGTGATGTCCATGTTGGGCACCAAATGCATTGACAAGAACTACAAGAACACCCAGTGGTATTGGAGTCGCGGAAAGCAGCCGTGCAAGAGCATCAGTGATTTCGAGAGCATCATTGTTCAGGAGCAGAAGATCAGTGCTAATGATGTTATCTTCAGCTTCCAAGTAAGTTGGTTATCTTTGTTAACACAGTGCAGTTAAGGACTAGAGAGACCTTAACAGCCTTTGGAAAGGCTCCTATAAGCTCAGCCAGCGTGATATAGGAAGGCTGAGTAGTCTGTTAGTATTTTAAGTGAATAATTATGTCTAGTGAGAATAGTTAGGGAAGCTTTTATCCATACTTAATTTAAGTCAATTAAGAGTAAGCCCAGTCTGTTTCTAGGATTCTTTAAATATATATATATCTATTTTTGTAACAGTCTGAATATGATTGCTGTTGATTCTCACCGTCTTTTGTGAGTTATTATTATTTATGAAGATAGGACAGATGTACCAGTATATATTGTTAGGAAGATGAATTGATAATTCAGTTTTAAAAAGAAGTAGATCTGACCAAGAATATATAAGAGAACTCTTTTGCAAAACTCTATAGAGTTTAGAGCATTTTGATGATGTATTCTCACTTGAATTTATCAGAACTGATTATTAATCTGTTGGAATCCTGAATGCCATAAACAGAGTATAAGGTTTCATGTAACTTTTAGAATATGAATGTCGTAGTTTGAAGAGATCACTTTGGTCTTTTATCCTAAATCATACTTTGCCTACAGATTCCCATTCCTAAAGATGGCTTTGACCTGGATTATTCACGTTGGCAGCAGAACCTAATTGCAATGTTGCATCTGGATATACTCTATGATGATGAGGATGAAGTGGGTAAGTCCCCTTTTCATGTGCAATTTGGACTTGACAGCAAGCATTTATTTTAGTTCCTTCTTTTCTGTGTTAAGTAACTCACTATTTGGCAAATTGAGTATAGAACAGTGAGAAAGAAAGTGATATGATGATGAGAGAAGGAAAAATGCTGAGTTGTATTTTGCATCCACAGCACCCAATGCCGTGATGACTCTGGATGCTCGCCTGGGCTACAGCAATAGAGGTGACCCTGAGGGCAAGTGGACGGAGTATGCCTCGTCAGTTGAGCAGCGACAGTTAGACTGCTCCATCGAACTGAAAAAGACTGGTTACATGTATAACTGCTCTCATGTGCCACTCTTTGAACTGGGATCTCTGCACCATGACTACTATCTGTTGAATGTCCGGATGCCAGTTGACACGATGGGTTCCGAAGAGACCGACATGAACACTAAACTAGGTCACATCAAAGACGTGTGGGTTGCGGTAAGTTCAAAGGCCAAAGCCTCATCAATGATTGAATAGTTCTTTAACCCTCTCTGGATGGGTGGTACACTACTGTACCGCTCATTCAAAAGCCCGGTGGCCGGGCGGCACAATATGGTGCCAGCCATTTAATTGATTTAGCCCTAAGCATTCGAAAGCCCCAGCATTGTGACATGCAAGGCTGGAATGCCCCCGTCGTGAGTGGGTTAATAAGAATAGTTATAATTTGTGTTATGCATGTTCACAAACATAGATACCTTGTAAAGTGAGACTTCAGAATTGACTTTTGTTGAATATAATTATGTCTGGCATCATTTTTTTCTAATAAAAATGTATCAGATATGCTATTTTTTGATGCAGTTATTCTTCATGTGTTCAATTATTGAGTTGTTCCTTTTATGGAATATAATAGTAAGATATATTTCATGCTTATTTAGATATTTTGAATAACTTGAGGATGTGAGAAAAAAAAACTTTTTTATATTTACATTATACAGATATTCTGAAATACATTATTATTACTACTACTACTACTATTATCATTATTATCAGTAATATTACTATCATTATCATTATTGTCGTTACTTTTACTAATATCATTATATATAATTATCATCATCATCGTCACTTCAACGTCATCGTCATCGTCATCATCACCATCACTACTATCATTATTATCATTACCATCATCATCATCATCATCATCATCATCATCATCACCCTCATCCTCATCATCATTATCATATAATGTAATGTATTGCAATGAGGATGACAAAGATAAAACATTTAGCGTTTGCTTGTACGAACTACAATTATGACGAAGGAGCTAGAGCTAGCACATGTTAATTCCTCTTTCCAGCTTCCTTCTCTCCCTCATTCTAAATACGATACTTTCAGGCCCTTTGGAATACCTGACCTTATTTTACGACTTGCCATGGGTGCCGATACTTACTGAAATCTTCTTAGTCATTTCTATTGCCGCCTTGCTTTCGTTTTGCCTGATCTCTGCTAGAGGACATTGGGCGGTAAGTTTTACGGTGACTTTAAGTGGCTTCTTGATTTTAAGCATAAAGTATATGTATTATTTTGGGTTTGGTACCTCACAAAATATAGAATGTATATATGTAATGGTACTATCAGTCAAACTTGTAGACAAATATGTAATCATACTGTCAAAAGAACATGGAAACAGAAATGTGATACTATTAATGAAATATGTAGACAAACTTCAAGAAAACGCACCCGCAAACACTGTTAAACCGTAATCACATGGTTTTACTCATACTCATAGATATATGCATCTTACTCATACACATAGATGTGAGCATTTCTTCAAAGCAATGGCAGAATTGGAACCCGCACATAATGTATCCTTGTGTAGGCAGGGGCGCATTTTGGGTTAATAACGCCCAGGGAAAGTATTAGAAATGCGCCACTAATTTATTAGAAGGGGGGGGGGGGGCAACCGCAAGCGTTATGAGCAATTGCAGCTGGGAAGGAGGGGAGGGGGGGTCTAAGGGATGAAGATAAGAGTATGATATAAAAAGAGTTGGCAGATAAATAGGTAAAAGGCTTTATATTTTTTCCATTTCTTTGTATTATGACAGAGGTTACCTTGGGGAAATCACAAAAGATCCATGGTTGTTTATGACATTTCCCTCTGCTTTGTTTTTCTCCCGGCACACTAAACAGGCATTGATTTCCTTTTATGACGGACCATTATTAAAAAGATAAGAGATTGAAAAAATAAAGATTCAGTGACGCTGATTACTTTTCTCCTTATCGGTTTTGAGTGCAGCGCTTTTAAATATCACCTCCAGTATGAGTTTAATTCTTATTATCCCAACTGTTTTGCTTTCGTGCCTCATAGCACATGGGGCACGTTGGTGGAGGGGAATTGCTCTGAAACAGTGCTTCGAAATACAGGTCGTGACCCAGTGTCGTAAGTTTTAGACAATGGGTCACCGTGTCTCGTAAATACTAGAGTAGATCAAATATTATCGAATAATGAAATTTAGAAAAAAACCCTCTGTAAGACGAATGAAAAATAAATAGAATAACATGAAATACGTAAGCGAAGTTTGTAAAACGTATGTATAAAGGTACGGGTAGAAAGACGATGGTTTTCCACACCGGATGGAGAGTGGTGTAAACACTACGGACTAGTGAATGACAGACACTTACGTTCCGAGAGGCAGAAATGTAAACAAAATTGGGTGACTGTGAAAATAAAATGTCGAAAGAACATTGTTCGTGGATATTAATGAACAGCGAGGTTGACAGGACTCTATCAAACTGGTATAACTTCACTGTAGGAGTTAATTGTTTCATACCATTAAGTTAATTTTGCAATTGATATATATTTTTTTTTCCACAGGGAGACACGAAGTCCAAACCACATAACGTTTACTTGCTTCGCGTGGACCCATTCGTGGTCTATTGCCGATTCTTGCGTTCCACAGCTGAGTGATCCTTTCTTTCCCGTTGGGCTACATACTTCATTGATACATTGACTATGACTTTGATCACATTCGAGTGCATGACTGCAGGTGTCTGTCTACTTGTGCTTTTGTATCTGACGTGGAAGGTAAAATACTTTTTTTTTTCTCTTTTAGCATGAGGTTGGGAGCGTTTTTTTTATTGGTATTTATTTTTTTCTAATATAGATCTGTGAAGCTGAATAAGGTGTAGTTTCAAAATAGCTATAAGCGTTATGGATTCATAATAACATGTGACGTATTTCATATATTATTCGCCATCCTTTTATATTCTTTATATATATATATATATATATTTTTTTTTTTTAATGCCTCAATTCAACAAACTATTACATTACGTCAAGTGTGATAAATCTCACTTTCTCACTTTCTCACTTTCTCACTCTCTCACTCTCCCACTCGCAGACTCACTCTCTCTCCTACTGTAGTAAACATTGACATAGTTTTTAAAATCATATCTTCCACGGACAGTCATCGACATTAACAACAGATATCAGTCAATCGAAAAAGGACATCACTACGATAATTTCATCGTGCGTTACAAGGTTATGGGGATAAAAACCCTTACATGTGCAGCGCTGATTATCACCTACTTCATCCTTCTAAAGGTTAGTAAAAGAATGCATACGTGGTAAAAGATGCATATGTGGTTTCCTCTAACCCATTAGTTCCCAAACTAGCTTACATCATACCCCCTTTTTGCTTCCAGCAGATCCGGACATCCCTATTTTTGCTTGTATTACAACGCATTAAATAAACGATAGAGGGACAAGGCATTTTACTAAGTAAATAACCATTTCCTTCAAAGGGAGCGAAAAATATATTAACTTTAAAAGAAAACGGGTTAGGGTGACTCATGGAATTATACTTGTTCTTGGAATTATTTCATTGCTCTTATTCAACAATCATTTTTGAGCAGATGACTTCACGCCCTTCTGGGGATGGGGGGGGGGGGTAGTTTGGGAGCCACTGCCCTAACCGGTTTATCTGACGGAATGTATGGGCAAAAATGAACATTCTGGTGATCTCCTTTATTCTCGTAGGAGTTTCCCCGAGTCTCGTAAGCAAGGTTCAAAGATTTTAAGCTTTGATCCACAGTTGGAGTAAGTTAGAGTTGAAATTAGACAATCCAATTAGCTTTATTTCTTTTGGCATTCCAGTAAACAAAATGACAGTTGATTTTGATTAAGAATTTTTAAAAAATGGGTTGTAAGTAGATACAAATTACACTCAATGGACAGATTTTATTATTTTTACTATTATTATTATTATTATTATTATCATTATCATTATTTTTATAAAGACTTATGATTTCAAGAAACTACATATTCCTGCCATGCTTATGCTGTAAAATCAGAATTTGACGAAGCATTTAATGCATTTGAAATTATTGAACTGTTTAATGCCTCCATAGATAAATATATACATGTCCCTTCGCAACGATAAATTTTCACAACAGAATTGCAACACATTTAACGGAGAGGCATCAGTTACATCCCTCGTGAAGTTATTCAATCTCACTTATGCCCTGATTTACATTTATGCCAATGAACTCTCCTAATGCCTCCATGCACTCCAGGAATCAGAGGCCCAGTGGGACAGGGACGACAACATCAAGCTGAACTACACAAATGCCTTCTTCACAGGAGTTTATGGCATGTGGAACATCGAATGATATGAATACATATATATAGATA
>BOPN01005083.1:20000-27500 GCA_017312705.2 Penaeus japonicus | reverse complement strand
AACACACACACATGCACATACATGTGTGCACACACACACACATGCACATACATGCGTGCACACACACACACACACACACACACACACACACACACACACACACACACACACACACACACACACACACACACACACACACACACACACACACACACCCGTGGAGGAAAATAGGAACCAAGGAAAGTTTTCTAATCTCGTGAAAACAATTTCTTTTCAGACTGGCCCATATCAGACTCCTGTGGTATGTTTCCAGTCAGTCTGTACTTTTGTAACGATATTTGAAAGCTCTTTGATTTGAAGTTGTTAAAAATTAATTAATGCAGTTCTTTTTTGTGTTAAATTTTGTTTTGGTTTTGTTTTCTGTGGCTTATAATTGCACCCCAAGGCTTGATGTTTCTTCTTTCTTTCTTTACCTCTGCTTTATCCTTTTGTCTCTCTTCCCTCTCTTTCTCTTCCTCCTTCTCCTTCTCCTCCTTATTTTCTCCTTCCTCTTCCTCCTCCTCTTCTTCTCTCTCCTACTCTTCTTCCTCTTTCTCCTCCTCCTCTTTTCTTCCTCTTTCTCCTCCTTTTCATCTTCCTTTTTCTCTTCTTACTCCTCTTCCTCCTCTTCTCTTTTCTCGTCTTTTTCTCCTCTTCTTCTTCCTGTTTTTCTTCTTTTTCCTCCTTAACTTCTTCCTTCTCATCCTAGTCCTCCTCCTCTTCTTTCTACTCCTCCTCCTCCTCTTCTTCTTTTTTCTCCTCTTCCTCTATCTCTTCCTCTTCTTTCTCCTTCATTTTAAACATTCCCCCCTCAGAGGTTTTGCTAAAGCTATCCTGTGTTGTCAAATATTGGACATTAAGTTCAGCATTTACTTGTAGTTGGCTACAGTTGATGTATGATTTTGATGTAATTTTTCTTATTAGTTACTTTGAACTACAGAACATGTTGAAGTATTTTTGTGGTAGTCATTTATATGTGGCTATTGCTGAATCTGGTTTATTATTAAAATTATTTCCATTATTATTGTTTGTCTTTTTTTTTTTTTTTCCATCATCAGCACCTTTGTACCTTTGTATGTGTGTATAATTCTGCCTCACTGTGTGTGTGTGTGTGTATGTGTGTGTGTGTGTGTGTGTGTGTGTGTGTGCGTGCGTGTGCGTGCGTGTGCGTGTGCGTGCGTGTGCGTGTGTGAGCATGAGAGAGAGTGAGTGCGTCAGTAAGTGTGTGCGTGTGTGTAAATGTGTGTGTAAATGTGTGTGTGTATGTGTATGTGTGTGTGTGTGTGTGTGTGTGTAAATGTGTGTGTGTGTGTGTGTGTGTATATGTGTGCGTGTGCTTAACATACCATTCCTTATTTTTCTCTCTTTTATCAAAATGTGTATTTTTGTCTTCTTTGCCTCCTGCTATGAAGTTCAGTTAGACTTCAGCTTATTGCAGTATCACATCTTTATATGTATAAGATTTAATTGGCACTCTTACCATGAAGGTAAAGGCATTTATTTCACCAGATAACCCTATAAAAGAACAAATTTTTGTGATATATATTGCATAAATGTATCACAAATTTACGGAGAAAAATTGGTAGTTGTGCACTCTGCAGGTTAATGGAATATGATATTTGTATGTGTCAGGGTCTTAACGGTCATATATCTTATATCTTGTGTTTATCTGTTATTTGGATAAGTATTTTACAGCATCATAATTATTTTGATAATTTAAAGTATGAATGATCTGCTGGGGAAATTTACATATATAAGAGATAATATTTAGTCATAATTACTGGTTAACTTGTACACTTTGCACTGTGACCAGAATCATACAAGCAGAGTGAATCCAAATGCTTAACCCAATCCCGTCGGGTCTGGCAATAAGTGGCAACCTCCTATGCCGGGCCTATGCAATATTACAGTGGGAACGTCAGACTGGTGTGTCGCCCCGTCATCAGGCATTTAGCCGTGTCACACGGGTGTAACACACCGTCATCATAGGGTTAAGAGTGATATAAGCATATACAATAAGGAAGTGATACTGCTTTTAATGTTGTTTGTTGTTCTATCTGTTAGGTAGGTTTGGTCTAGGTTTGGTAACCTATTTTATGTTAGAGAAATAGAATATCATCTGCTATTCTATATAGTTTGTTTGTTTTATCATTTCTTTCTGTGAGACGTCTTTAAAGACAGTATCTTCTACCACTGTAATATATAATTCATTACTTCCAGTGTTGTGTCATTGTGATAATTGCAGAAAGGCTCTTCTTTCTCTTTCTGCCTTAAAGAACAGTGATCTTTATTGTTTCCTATGTTGCTTTGCAATTCTAATATAACTCCTGTATTATAGAATGTTAAAACATTCTGTAAAGATCTAGGGCAACATTTTATGATATATTGATATAGTTCACATCATATAGAAGTATTTTTCACATTCAATTTACAAATATTGTTATAAGAGATAATAATTAGGAAGTTATGATCTTGTAAGAAGGTTAGAGATTTTACTTGAATCAAAGTTTAGGGTAATGTGGTTCAGATAACTTTGGAAAAAAAAACTAGACTTATCTCTGTCAGCATCATATATAACCTAGTAACAGAGTTGATTTAGGAAAATTATGCAATGCGAATATGATTTGATCTGTGAACTCTCATGTGTTTCGTTGCTGTGTCACACTGCTACACGATCTCATGTTATTTTGAACGATGTATAACTTGTAAGATAAAAGATTTAGCATGCCTTTGAACCTGAGTAGTAAGAGAACAGAAAAGAAATGTAAAGAATAATCTAGCATGCTGTTGCTACCAAACCAGTTATCACAACATATGACCCCAGTGAGCAAATATTGGCATGATTTTGCCAAGCATGGTATCTTATATTGGGCGGACTAACTAAATTCTCACAAATGCCCAGCACATTAATTCACACATGTACAAGCACGCACGTAAGCAGTGATACACACAAAAAACATATCACATGTGAATTTGCTTGATGTCATCACTTGCTTAACCTAACCCCATAACTCCTCTGTAAGTTTGCTTTGTCCACTAACCTCTGCACTCCTGGCACTTATAGGTCTAGCCTCAATTCACGGAGCACTTTTGGCACGAGGTAAGCCCCAGTTAGTTCAGCAGGATCATGAATTACATTTATATATATATATATTTGTTTTGTTTTTGTTTTTTCTAATAGGACTTTGCCCTTATCTGATTAACTCCAACATATTAATTCCACTTTGTCCAGATGAACCTTTTGTTTGCATACAATACCTGTAGTCCGTAGTCTGAATTTTGACAGGGTAAAAATCCAGACCATCTGCAGTTATGGAAAAAGAAAAAAACAAAACAAAGGTAGAGGGAAAACTGTAGAGCATTGATTTGGAAAATATTTATTAGTATAATTTTGAAATTACAGTATATGTTCTTCAATACTATAACCTCATAAAGATATTGGTACAGGTACACCACCAATTTCCCTACACCTATGATTCCAGACAATGTTAGTTTTACATATATCTCTGTCAGCATCAGATGATAGCCTTGTCTGATGGTTTCATGAAATTTGAATGTCTGCCTTTAATTTTGATAAGGCAAGGCTTTTCATTGATGCAAAATTGATTGTGTATCACTTTTCATGAGTGTTTTCATCCAGGTGTAACAGTAACCGTTCAAAGGAATGTCTCTGCAATTGAAGCAGTAAATATAACTATGACAGTCCATAAGCATTAACCCATTGCAGACTGGTGTCATGATATACATGACACAGGAGCTTTGACCTGACGACGGGTGTCATGACGTACATAACGTTCTGGGATTTTGGATCATTGTGCTATTTTATTGTGGTATGAGTAAGGAGTGAGTGATGATGGCAATTGCAGTCATAATTGCTATAATTACCGTAATATTGAACAAGAATGAAATGAGGAAGTTGACTCAAACCATACCCAGTGTCTAAAATATGCTCCTGTGCCAATAGGGATGCCTTTTACTGTGGCACTCACTGTCATAAGCACAGGTTTCCTTCCTATTCTCTACCTCTTCATGTTATCTTCAATGTAGGTGGTTATATGTTTCATAAAATATGAAAAAAATAAAGTTTCTTTTTGACCCCCCATAAGACAGCAATACTTCTATCATACTTTGTATAAAGAAAATAATGAGCTGATATGAATCATATATTACAATTTTAGTCAACTGTAGCCTTGATAGAGCCTGTCATATGGCATATATAAGTCTCTAAACACAATAAAACACACAAGACATAAAACACAAAAATGGCTCTAGATTTATGAGTGACTGAAAGAGTGGGAAGATTCCAATTATGATGCTTCAAGCTGCCTCGCTCTGAAATAAAACCCATCCTGGAGATTGGACGAGCGAATCTATCCCCCGTCTGCAATGGGTTAAGTGAAAACACTGTCTGAAACAGATTAGATGTACAGTATAATACAAAGAGCTTAGTGAGTGAAATGAGGCATTCATTTTGGGAATCAACATAGGTTCCATTGTTACAGCTGATGAACTTGCTTCTATTCAAATATGTCTCATCCTCCATTGTCTTGCTGTTGTGCATTAGCATTCATCATGCTGATACAAGTGTCTAATTAAAGATTAAGTGTGGCACCATCCCTCATCAGAAGAAGCAAGTTTATCTAGTATATATTTTATGGAAAAATTGTTGAACCATCATTTTATTTAATCATCTGTTTCATTGCATGAACAGCCACAACTAACAACTACACTTGCATATATTTCATCAGATATCATAATGCAGATGAAGTTTGAGTTACAATAAAGAAAAACTATGAAGGGAATATTTTTACTTCTTTTTCTCCATCTATTTTTCTTTCATTTATATTTCTAAGCCTTCTTTAATCTCCTTTTTCTACTTCCCCATCCCTCTTCCACCTCCCTAATTCTCTTCCTCTTCCTCTTCCCTCTTTATTCTCATCCTTATCTTCTTCTTCTTCTTCTTCCTCCTCTTCTTCCTCTTCCTCTTCTTCTTCTTCCTCCTCCTCTTCCTCTTCCTCTTCTTTTTTTTCTTCCTCCTATTCTTCCTCTTCCTCCTCTCTCTCCTTCTGTCCTCCTCCTTCCTTCCCCCTCCTGCTGCTACTCTTCCCCCTCTTCCTCCCTCCTCCCCTCTCCTTCTCCCTTCTTCTCCCTCTTCCCTCCCTCCTCCCTCCTCCCTCCTCAAACAGTCACTATATAAAGCTGACTAACCACATTATCATGTTCCCTTTGGTTAAGTTCTTTGTCATCAGTCATTATGTATAAACATATACAGAAGTCATGCCACAAATAGTGTTGATGTCATTGCCATTATAGTTTATTTTATCCATGTGAAAAATAACCTTAATGTGCTATCTGTTCATGTATGATTCTGATCTAACATATGTGATTACTGGTTTATTTATTGTCAGTTTTTTCCTTGGGTATTTTTTGCAGCTACCATCATATATTTTTAGGACTTTGCAATGATACATCTTTAAATGCATCATGGAGTCATAGTTAATAAGAGGAGGAACAAGTATAGATAATAATTTCTGCAATATTATTTTCAATCACAATACCTATTTCAATTTGGTTTAGAAAATGTTTGGATAATCATAAGGTTATTTTGTGTGTAAGGAAAATATTCATAACATTTAGTATTTTCTAGAAATTGATCTAGTGTAATATTGGTTTGACTTCATGTCGCACTGTTACGATATGTGGTGAATTATGACTCCATTTCCAAAGGGTAAAAATATTCCATACAATTACTAATAGCTTACCTTTCCCATGCAGATACACAGAGCAGCACAGGGGAGGAGATCGAATTCAGTCGCCTGGCCACAGAACCTTCGGAAATGTCGTCCCTTACCGCCTTCACCAAGAAGGCCGCCACAGACTAAAATTTTGTTTAGGGAAAGAACAGTTGACAGTCACAGCATTGGATGAAAATACTCACCTAAAATCATGGAATCTCCTTGATGAATATCATTGTGTGTATTAGATGTATTATTATCTGCCTCTTCAAGCTTTTTGTGTGACAATATGCACTTTTCTGTAAGGTTTTAAAAGTACCTGAATGCTATAAGACATCTCTAATTAGCACAACACAACTCATGCAATTGACAATTTCATTAGTTCTTTTTTTCATTCTGTCTCCTTTTCTTTTAGTTCTTTTTATCATTGGGTCAATGTTTAAAATGTACAGAGAACTCATTGTTAACTGTCACCTTTTCAAATGTATGAATTGCTTCAGTGGTATTATAAAAACGTATTCATCATTAGCCTCCTGAATGCCTGCTTTCGGAACATTGAATGAGCTGATACACAGGATCAAGTAACAAAGAATATCGTCCATAAAATTAATTTTTATAAATTAAACAGACTCCATTTCTTAAAACAGTTGATTTCTTTTTCCTGTGTATCTCCGAAATTCATCTTCTTATGTCTAAGTTAAGGCTAGGAAACTCTTTGAGTATTAATGTCTGATGGATTCTCTCTATTAAAAATAGAACTAGTGTCTGTATTTGGTGTTTTAGATATGTAAAAGCTGCTAATACTGTAGTAGTAGTATTTCATATGTACTTTGTGATGTGTAGGTGACCTTACTCTTTTCTACTTTCCTTGTATGAATATATGTTGTGTTGTCCATGGTCATCCATTTTGGAAACTTTAAGGTATCGTTTAATGTGATTGATATCATCTTATTTAGGGATGAGGAAGATAGAGAATTAAGAGAAATGACATTGTGAAGGGCTGCCTTATTGTGGCTATAAACTAATCATTACTTTGTATACCTTACAAGGAAGTGCCATGTTAAAGAAATCCTGTAAAAGGGATAATTCATGTTTTCATCTTGTGGGAGTGTAAATTATAGAGCCCTCCAGGGATATTAAAACTTGAAGGTGATATCAAGGGACTTTCGTTCAGTATAGAATGGTTTCGTACCAAATGTTTGAATGGCAGCTTACAACACTGGACAGTTTAATTATGTATTATTGTATCTAATTTCTCTTCAGTAGTGTATATATTCCATGTTCTAAATGTTAACATTCAGTCTCAAGTAGAATCACTTTGAGAGAACAGTTCCTTTATCCAAGTAGATAAAAGTTAGAAACACTCAAGATCTATATTGTAAAAAGTACCACAGGAAGTTGGTGCATGTTAATTCCAGGATTAATGTTCTTCATTTACAATTTAAGAAACATACCTGGATTTCAAAATGAAAAGTATTTAATTACTCAGTAGGTTTTCACTGCAAATTGATAAGGTGCCAATTAAATTATTGGTATTTAAATTGTACCGTATTGCACAACTTGCCCAGTTAACATATGGAATTACTAGAAACACTTTCATGCATTTATCCTCAATTTTCAGAGTTTCAGTAGTTCATTTCATTGTATTACATTCTTTGAGTATTTATTTCACAAGAGATAAAGAAGCAGGTTGCTGACAAAAACAAAATTGAATGTGCCATTCTTGTTTATGATTGAACAGGTACCCTCAAAGGGAGAAGCCATATTTAGATACTAATTCTGATCT
>BOPN01005083.1:12500-15000 GCA_017312705.2 Penaeus japonicus | reverse complement strand
GCGCATCTCTGGTAATTGGTCAGGTGTAATGAGACCCGATTGTCCATCCTCTGTGTGATGCCCTGGCAAAGAGTATACGCGCGGCATAACGGTAACAAAACTCATTCAAAATTTGTTCACTCTCACTCATATATACTCCATTCCTCCTTCCCTTCTCTCTCCCTTTATTCTCTCTCTCTCTCTCTCTATCTATCTATCTATCTATCTATATATCTATCTATCTCTATCTCTCTCTCTCTTTCTGTCTCTCTGTCTCTCTGTCTCTCTGTCTCTCTCTCTCTCTCTCTCTCTCTCTCTCTCTCTCTCTCTCTCTCTCTCTCTCTCTCTCTCTCTCCCCCCCTCTCTCTCTCTCTCTCTCTCTCTCTCTCTCTCTCTCTCTCTCTCTCTCTCTCTCTCTCTCTCTCTCTCTCTCTCTTTCTCGCTCTTCCCCACCTCTCTCTCTCATACACTTACACACACCTGACTGACTGACTAACTAAACAACCTTCGAAAACTAAACTAAAAGCCGCAAAGGGACTACAAGACTAAAATAATATCCTTGCCGACACGCCACGCACCAACCGACTTACACCTCATCCGTCCAGCATTTAGAGATCAGAAATGAAGTGCTTTCCAATGTCTTCATTTCTCCACCCCTCCCCTCGCACCAGAAGGTTCTGCGATGTTCTTCTGGCTCGACTCGCAGGAGCGGTTCGGAAAGAGGATGACGCACCGGTTCGTTCTTCTCGGCTGAACGCGACGAGTTCTTCTTCTTCTTTTTTTTTCCTCTCTTTTAAGCAGTCATGAAAGTGTTGTCTCCACATGCCATGTCCGCGAAGTAGGTAATGGAAAGCTCAAATGTCAGTTTTCAGATAAAGAAACGGGGAGGATTAGTTGATGGTTCTTAAGAACACGACGAGGGAGATGAAATAATGTGAAATTTACGGATATTGAGGATTTAGACGAGACCATGATTCTATAGCAAGATGTATAAGGGAATGGCAGATATATCTTGATTAATAGAGATATATGGAAGTGATAGGGAACGACTGAAACAAGCGAAAGCTAATTTAAAAGGTATATCGTCATATTGCTTTCTCGTCTACTTTTCTCTCTCTCTCTCTCTCTCTCTCTCTCTCTCTCTCTCTCTCTCTCTCTCTCTCTTCTCCCTCTCTCTCTCTCTCTCTCTCTCCACCCACTAATAACAAAACGCAAAGGAAAAACCAAATGTGAAGAAGTCCCTGTGTCGTATAGTGTAATTCCCCGACCGCCCGGGCTGGACTTGGCATCGCGCTCTTGTGTTAGCGTTTGATGAAGCGTTTGTACAGCTGATGGCGTCTCTTCGTCACCCGCGGCTGAGAGACAACTGCAAGAATCGCCACTTTTTTCTTTCTTCTTCTCTTGTCTTCTTTCGTCTTACTTCTGATTCTCTGGTTTCTCCTCTGGATGATCTTTTTTTCGTTCTTCTTCTCCCTAACTTATATATATATATATATATATATATATATATATATATATATATATATATATATATATATATATACATATATATATATATATATATATATATATATATATATGTGTGTGTGTGTGTGTGTGTGTGTGTGTGTGTGTGTGTGTGTGTGTGTGTGTGTGTGTGTGTGTATATACATATATATATATATATATATATATATATATATATATATGTATATATGTATGTATGTTTGTATGTATGTATATATGTATACATGTATATTTCTTTTTCCCATCTTTCTGATTGATTTATTCTCCTTCTAGTTATCACTTTCATCCTTCCCTCTTCTTCTTCTCTATGTCCTCTTCTGCTTCTCCTTCTTCGAGACTTCATTCTCATTCGCTTCTCTTATCGCTTCTGTTCTCATCTCTCCGCCATCCTCCTCTTTCCTTCCAGCACTTTGCCTTTCTCTTTCTAACTTTCAAATTGCTTCTCTCCTTCTTTTGTTTATGTCTTATGCCCTTTTTTTACTTGTGATCTTAATGCTCACATCAAGCATAGGTGGATAATTTTTGTTTTGTTACATGTTTTTTTTTATTATTATTATCTCCAAAAGTCTTAATCTAATTGATTGCGTTTTTATTTCGTGTTTATATAAACACAATTTTGTTTCTATGCACTTTGGCGTATCAGCTAAATTTCTTAATCTAGATTTTATATGATAATAATGATAATGGTAATAAAAATAATAATAATTATTATAATTATCATCATCACTATTATTAATATCTCATAATAGTACTTCTAACAACAGTCATAACGACAATAGTAAACCTAGTAGTAATAACAACAATAACAATAATGATAAAATAGGTGACCCAGTTATCATCTCCGTAAGATGGCGATGCGCAACAGAAAGTAAACAAAGGGCCACCCCGTGTCAAATAACGGTAAAAAGAAATTAAGTCTGTCGTCGAGGGAATACACAGACAGACGTGCGGTTTTCACTGACATTCACGCCTAAATCAGGCTCGGACCCGATCGAGAGTTGATTCCCCCCTCCCT